>JAOBRB020462591.1:0-19399 GCA_027575285.2 Zoanthus pulchellus | reverse complement strand
CTTAAAGTAACTAGGCTGACAACAAGAAGAAAGATCAGGAAATGAAAATAAGAACTACAACTTTTAAATTTTACAAATAATTGAAGGGTTTAGTGCAAAAGTGACTTTTGATCAAGTTCTTATTTCTCCCTACATTATCTTTATTATGTTTTTAACACCCTTGGGAGAATTTAGCTTTTCATACAGTCACTTACGTTGTTTTTACGCTCGACCCTTTAAATGCAAGAAAGTAAGTTGAAATGAAGTACTTACCATTGAACTTTTCTCCCAGCAACAAGCCAACGTTGTCAGAATCCTCCAATTCCTGAAAGTGCAAAGTTATACAAAAGGAGTTCATTCGGCGCACTTTTTATTTGTAAATCTGGATTTTACATGACGGGCGCCCCTTTCATATTATGTACTAGCAAAGGAGTTTGGAGCACGCCGCGTTTTCGTTGTCGAGGTAACGGTGACGGAACGTTTTACTCTTTTAAAATTTACTTTATCTACGTTATTTCTTTCCATTACTGCACTGCCGAGACTCACCGCTAAAAGGCGGTTTAGAGATATCTAGTTTTACTTATAAATAGCTTTCATTGCATAAAAATAATGCCTTTATTTGTTTCGTGGTGACTGTGCCACCAAATAAATTGCTTAGAAGTTTAAACTTTTTCATATAGAGAAGAAAATGCTGATAATAATATTATCCAGACAACACCTTTCAGCTCTTTGGAAACTAAAATGAACGTACAAGTTCAAGATACAAAAGAAAAACATGTGCTGTATTTATACAAAGAAATTGTTGAAATCCCCATAATATCTCCATTCCTATCAACTGGCTCGTATTAGTTTGCTTCCATTAACTTTATGCGTTCTTCGTTCATCCCAGTATCTTAACCTTTTAACAAACTATAGCTTGTTCTCCTGCAAACTTACAAACTGAATGTTTGATTGCGTCTATTTCTAAAATGTATGTTAATACATATTTAGTTGAAGCTTGAAGATATATCGACTTGTTACTACAAATAAGACCAGCTTCATTTTAAAACAATCTATACTGATATTTTGTGCCTCGAATAACAAGATGTCCTTTCACACTGTTCAATTGTGCAGTTTCTTTGATACAAGTCTCTCACCTAGACTCAAGAGCAATACTCTCAATTTCTGGCAAATATCCACTTCAATATATCTCTTGGATTTGTTTAATAAGGTTTTGCAGTAGATTTAGAAGAATGGTAAATTATTTGTATTCTGACTTTTAACACAGTTGCTTAATTTCAGTGTATAACCGAATTAAACATTGTCAACAATGATCCTTTCATTATGTGTTTCTTTTCTTTTTGTTTTTAACTATGCTTTTGTTTCTAAAGCTAAGAGTTGTGGTTACCCGGGAACTCCAAAGCATGGTAAAAAGGACGGTATCCTTTACACGGTGAACCAAGAGGTCCGTTACTCCTGCAACACGGGATTTATCCTGAATGGTTCCATACGAAGGCGATGCCAGGCAAATACAACATGGACGGGAACTCTACCCACATGCACGCGTATGTTATCCAGTTTTGATAATAATCTTTATTATTCTATGACCCTACAATTCCCTGAGTTCTTATTGGTTGAGACGCGGTATGTCAATATGCACAAATTGGCCGGCGTGCCGTATATGCGCGTATTTGGACCGGTATCCCAGATGTTAATGTGATTTCAGTAACAATGAAGTAGAAATAAATAGAGGTCTTAGAGAATGAAAGCGTAATGTTAAAGTATTTAACTTTAGTATTTAATTTGAGAATTAACATAGACCAATTTCGTAAATGGCGACCATTTTAGTATTCTTTTGTCTTTATTCATATTAGCCTCACTAGCCTCGTTTGGGAAAAGATATTCGTTTGAGTTTTCTGCATGAACACGAGGCCAGTGAGGCCAATTTGAATGAAAACAAAAAAATGCTGAATAGGTCGCCATTTATGAAGAGGTCTATATTTTGACAGTGACCTATAAATTAGACTGAGATTCGTTACTTTTGCATAAATTAAAATAAAAACAAAAGTTTGAATTCAAGTTTTTTCAATCCCTCAAAAATCAAATGGTCCGTAACATTTCACTAGCCCCCTTTCAGTCACTCCTGATTGATTCCTGACCAACATCACTCCCAGTACTGAAAACGAGGTTGACGCTTGTTGAACAAATCCCGCCGTACACTGCTGAACTTGCAGCGCGCTCTTGTTATTCGTAACAAGTTGGATCGACAAAATTTCCTTGTGATGCGGGGAACGTTTACGGTGCTTTTGTCAGTCGTGACATGCGGATAACCTAAATATCAAACATGTTTGACTTTTTTTGTCACGAATGACAAAAATTGCTCGTGTTCGATGGACTAAAGCAAGTTACCTTGTGCGTATAAAAAGAGAGAATATTTCTGACATTTCGGAGGTTAGCCATTTGTCGAAGTAAGTTTTCTCTCTTTTTATAAATGCGGTGTAAAGTTGCATATTTATCACGATAAAATTTATATTTGCTGAGCATACATACATTTAGGTAAGACTCTTGAAAGATAATGTTTTTCTGCCTGAAATAATTTCAAATTACTTTGTTTTTGTTTTTTTTTATTCTCATTCTTTTATTCATTCTTGAATGTCTTTCCGTTAGCGTAACAAGTTGGATCGACAACACTTCCTAGCGATGATCGCTCTGATTAAAGCTTAAAAAAATAACCAAGAAAAGTTAAATAATGTTTTGGAACTGGGATAAGCCAATCTGCCTCATTTCAATTTCACTTTGTATTCTTTTTCGTTTTAGCTGCTGACTGTGGACCATTACCCACTCCACTGAACGGAGAGAAAGTTATTGACACTGGTACTGCTTTTGGTGATAGAATTGTGTTCGGCTGCCGTAAAGATGGATACGAGCTCTTTGGCTCAAAAAACAGAATTTGTCAGAGGGATGGTCAGTGGAGTGGTTTACCAGCGCGATGCTTGCGTAAGTCCATTGATTAATTTATTGGTGAGAAACTCACAATTTAAAAAAAATCAAAGGTTTTATGAATCATCTTATGGATGGGTGGGGTCTTCTCCTTTGACAACAAGCAGCCTAGAGTCCCACATGCTTACGCACTCAAAATTGTTACCTTATCTACCTGTCCTCCAGGTGCCTCGTGGCACATAGGGCCTCCACGGAACCTTTCCATTTCTCTTGGTCTGCCGCTGCAACCTGCACCTCCTTCTATGACTCCCAGCCTTCATCTTCCTCTCTTTGTCTACCGTTCTCCTCCACGTTGTCTTTGGTCTTCCTCTTCGTCTTCTCCCCGCAGGCATCCATGTTAAAGCAAAATTACCATCGCTCCCTCTATCCACGCACTCGAAATAACTGCTCATGAGTAACCTAAACACAGTTTAACCAGTTGTAATATTCATTTGATCAATGTATATCTATTTCATGGAACACTCGTTTATCAGCTTAAAACTCAGTTATGTGTTCCAAAAGATAAATTGATAAAGAATTAAAAAACCAAATATTCAACTAACTCTCAAACTAGCTAAATACATAAAAGTTTAATGGGTTGTGTTTGCAGTTGTAAAGTGCAAAGATCCGGGTACCCCCCTAAACGGGGCTCGTGTAGTAAAAGGAGGTCTAAAATATGGAGGATGGATAGATTTTTACTGCAACAGCGGCTACACAATTAGTGGATTCCGTACAATATTCTGTGGACAAGATAGAACATGGAACGGGCCTGTTCCAACTTGTACAGGTATGAATACGTTAATTTGCTAATAGTACATTGGTAGTTTTGTCTAATTTATCCATAAGTCATAATAAACTATATACCTATCATGTAATATATCCCATCATGCAATGATTCCATCATGCAATATATATCCATCATGCAATATATTTCACCATGCAATATATATCCATCATGCAATATATTCCATCAAGCAATACACCCATCATGTAATAGATTCCCATCGTGCATAAAATACCCATCATGCATTATATACCCACTATGCATTATATACCCATCATGTACTCATACCCAGAATATACCCACCATGCATTATATACCCATTATGCATTATATGCCCATCATGTATTATATACCCATCATGTATTATACACTCATCATTCATTATGTAGCCATCATGCATTAAATACTTATTATGCATTATATACCCATCATGCATTGATACCCATCATGTCTTATATACCCATCATGCATTATATACTCATCATGCATTGTATACCCATCATTCATTGTATACCCATCATGCATTATATACCCATCATGCATTATATACACATCATGCGTTATATACACATCATGCATTACATACACATCATGCATTACATACACATCATGCATTACATACACATCATGCATTACATACCCATCATGCATTATATGCCCATCATGCATTATGCACCATCATGCATTATATACCCTTTATGCATTATATACTTATTATGCATTATATACCCATCATGTATTTATACCCATCATGTCTTATATACCCATCATGCATTATATACTTATTATGCATTATATACCATCATGTATTCATACCCATCATGTCTTATATACCCATCATGCATTGTATACTCATCATGCATTGTATACTCCATGCATTGTGTTCCCATCATGCATTATATACCCATCATGCATTATATTCACATCATGCATTATATACTCATCATGCATTATATACCCATTATGCATTGCATATTTTTTATGCATTATAACCCCATTATGCATTATATGCCGATCATTCATTTTAAACCCATCATGCATTATATGTTTATAATGCATTTCAATACCATCATGTGTTGTACACCCATCATGCATTATAAATCCATCATGTGTTATATACTTATCATGCACTATATACCCATCATGTATTATATACCCATCATGTATTATACACCCATTATGCATTATATACATTATATACATTATGCATTATTTACCCATTATACATTATGTACCCATTATGCATTATATACACATCATGCAATATATACCCATTATGCATTATATGCCGATCATTCATTATAAACTCATCATGCATTATCCACCCATCATGCATTATATAACCATCATGCATTATATACACATCATGCATTATATACACATCATGCATTACATACACATCATGCATTACATACACATCATGCATTACATACCCATCATGCATTATATGCCCATCATGCATTATGCACCATCATGCATTATATACCCTTTATGCATTATATACTTATTATGCATTATATACCCATCATGTATTTATACCCATCATGTCTTATATACCCATCATGCATTATATACTTATTATGCATTATATACCATCATGTATTCATACCCATCATGTCTTATATACCCATCATGCATTGTATACTCATCATGCATTGTATACTCCATGCATTGTGTTCCCATCATGCATTATATACCCATCATGCATTATATTCACATCATGCATTATATACTCATCATGCATTATATACCCATTATGCATTGCATATTTTTTATGCATTATAACCCCATTATGCATTATATGCCGATCATTCATTTTAAACCCATCATGCATTATATGTTTATAATGCATTTCAATACCATCATGTGTTGTACACCCATCATGCATTATAAATCCATCATGTGTTATATACTTATCATGCACTATATACCCATCATGTATTATATACCCATCATGTATTATACACCCATTATGCATTATATACATTATATACATTATGCATTATTTACCCATTATACATTATGTACCCATTATGCATTATATACACATCATGCAATATATACCCATTATGCATTATATGCCGATCATTCATTATAAACTCATCATGCATTATCCACCCATCATGCATTATATACCCATCATGCATTATATACCCATCATGCATTATATGCTTATAATGCATTTCAAACTCTTCATGCATTATACACACATTATGCATTATATGCTGATAACGCATTTCAAATCCATCATGTACTATACACCCATCATGCATTATATGCCCATCATGCATTATAAACCCTTTATGCATTATTGTATGGAAGTGAGTAGCTTGTTTACATTTATTTGATTAAGGAGGCCAAAAGAAACAATATAATTTATATAGAGTTATTAAACGAGTTCTTCGTACTAACGAATGAATTAATGTATTTTTCGCATGTTTACCAACAGCAAACTCCCGGGGAACTAGGCCAACTAGCGACAGGATTTGGAAATAGCAGCAGAAGCGGCTAAAATTTTGTTGGTGAAGTCGAAAGAGTGGCTAACAGACTGCATTCTTACACAAACTACAAACAAAACGTTTGGATTTCTCTGAAGTTGATGAATCACTGCACACATTCCGCTTCAGTATACCTAATGTTTACTTTGAGATAATCATAAACAGATTGTTCCAAAGAAGAAGTGTTAATTGCGCTAAATTAAAATAATATGCAGGCATAAAACAGTTACTGAATGAGTTTTTAGCGATATTTAAAAATATTCAATGATAGTCTTGTTTTTACAAACCCTTTTTGTAACGTTGAAAAGTGATAGAGATATATATATCAAGGAGTTGTAAATGTTTCAAGAAGACAGTTATAATATAATAGAGAAACTATACTTTGAAATGTTACAAATAGTCGTTATATAAAGGAAGGGACATTTTGTTTTTATGCAATTATGGATATCAAGAGCAGCGCATTGTTTTTAAAAGTGGGGTGGCCGAAATAAACTTTAGAATACCAGAAAATGCGTTTTTCTGTTTGTTAAAGCAATGGATGTTATTAGACATTCATATAAAAATCGAAATTCTGAAAAAAGTGAGGTGGACAATACAAATTTAGCACAACTGCGATGAAGAAACGTGTCAACCTTAAGTTCCGTTTTCTTCTGATTTCTTTGTGTACTGTCGTCAAGTAACGAAACTGTTTCTTCATTTTGTGAAGTCTTGCAACTATGGCAGTGAACATGGCAGTCATTGTCACAAAAGGAACAGCAACAAGAGCCAAGACAAGGAACAAGTAATAGACAATCCATTCCTGGTGATCAAGAGTGTAGTGACAAGATTTACCAGAACCGTTTTTGAGTTCAGCTTCCTGTAAAGAATTTCGGGTACAGATATCGCCACGGAAAACAACCAAATGAAAGCAATCGTCAAGGCACACTTGAAGTTTTTTTTCTTTTTTTCGAGCTTGAATAGGCAAAAGAACGGCGTAAAACCTGTGAACTGATACCGCCATGGAGACCCGCCAGAAAAACGGAACAAACTTGCAAAAGAAAAGCGACGGAGCTTTATGGCGAAAAGAGATCGATGAGGTATCTCGTAAGGAAAAATATTGGCACTCATGTTAACGATGAAATAATTCGGAACGGTCCTAAGTTTTTTGTATGATAATACAAGGTCTATCACGGTAGAATTAGCAAGAACAGATATGATACTGCAAATGATCAGCGTGTTGAGCCAATAAACAGCAAGCTGTTCAACTGTTTCATAGTAATGCAATTTAACATTACTTCTGGATTCCAAGTTCTGTTTGATATGATCGCCATACGAGCTTTTCAATGTGAATGGAAGACATCGCATCTGCTGTAAATATATTTTCTATTATGGATACAGAAAGATACAATACGCATAATATGATTTATTGTTCAAATTCAAAACCATTAATTAGAAAAATTGTTTTTAATGTAAAAAATCAAAATTTCAATAGAGTGTTTTTTGTTTTATCGAAATCTTTTGTTTTTCATTTCAAGTACAATTTGCCTTTTAAGGTGGATTAAAATGACTTGCTCCAATACATACTGAAAGACACTCATGCGCAGTGTGTATTTTCCACTGTTTTGGCGGGCCACAGGTCATACAAATATCACAGTTACCCGCATATAAGGTATTTATTCCATTATAAGATATTTTCATTGTTATATGCATTCCTCCTTGTCTTAATTGTCAGGGCCACAGGCTTGCCGTGAGATTTTTAAGACCTGTGGCCGCCAAAACAGAGGGAATTACACACTGCGCACAAATATTTCAAAATGCTGGTTTTCGTTTACAACGGTATTGGTAGCCATTATTTTCGGAAATACACCAATATGGATAATATATAAAGGCCATAGAAATTATATTTGATTTTGTTTGCATCATTTAGGCAAGAAACGTTTGATCTCCAAAAACGTTTAGTGTGCAGGTGACTATAGCTGGTATTTCACATTCTCTGTTTATTTTTTATTTGGATTTTAGGCAACAACTGCGCGCTTTATAAATTCCAATCGAAAGCTTAGAATTAGTACATTTCACTCAACCGGAACAACTCCATAGTCAACAACAAATTCAAAATTCCATAACTTGCTCATATTACTATATATCATACAGGAAATTGGTTAAAATGCTTTCTTACGTATCGGGATTTACAGGAAGTTGTCACAATGACCTGCGTATGAAGAGTTGGTAAAATTTTAAGGAAATCGTATGACATACAAATTTATGAAAACAACTTTAATCAATTTGCTTGAAGCTGATTAGTGTAAAATACCCTAAAAACGATAATTATTACCTTGTTACCTTACTGAGCCTTAAATTTTGCAGTATCATAACAAAGAAGAGAAGAAATTTAGCGTTGAAAACGAGAACATGGTCCATTTCAACTTTTGAAATAATCAGAGCGTCCTTGTACCCAGGCCTCCCTCCTGCATCACACATTCAGCAAGAGCGAACCACTTGTTTCCCCGCCTAATCTTTATCCGCCCTGTGCACGTGTGAAGACCCCAGTTAGTTTCTATAGGAAATACCACCGTAGAGATCTTTAGCGACGAGGACGGGAATGTGAACGACAAAGGCTCCCAAAAAAATCACCTTTCTGGTCTGCTCTTTATATATTTGTGCGGGTCATTATGATTTTTTTCCATTGCTTGACGCTTTGTCAATAGAAAAACGATTTAATGTTTAATTTCATGAACCTATACAAATAGAGTACTAAAGTGATGACGTCACAAAATGTTTATTTTTGAAATCACTAATTCTGTAGTTATATTTAGAAAGAACAAGATGAAAAATGCATCCATGCCGAAATTTAGCTTTTCACCATCAATTAGTGATGAGATATTGCCATTGTTATGCTCTGATGACCCCATACAAATCCTTGTTAAATTGGCTTGGTTCCTAACGTGAAGAACCAAGCCATTTTTAGAAGGATATGTATGGAGTATTTAGTGCATAACTGTGGTAATATCTCGCCGGCAATTTGCACCAAGATGCTGATTTTTAGCAATGATACATTCTTAATCTTCATCTCTCGGATGATCTTAAAAAAAGTCCATAAGTTCACAAATTTTTGTTTTTGTGACGTCACACTTTACCACTCTATACAGAGATAGTTTTTGCTGTTACGTCCACGTAGTCTCGACAAAATAAAAAATACTGAAAGTGAATTAATGCCACGAGTAGTATTGGCTCAGTTTCATCAAATACAAGCGGCATTTTTAATTAATTCTTCAAGAACGAAGGTGGTATTTCCTTTTAATATCATATATACATAAAATATTTGATTCTTTACAATGAAAATCACTTCGTCTTGTACTTGTAGAGAATGTACACACGCCGCTAGGACCTCTGGGAAAGATCCATGCAATTATCTAATATAATAGCACACGTACACGTGGTATTTTAGACTTATCTTAAAATATATAGTTTTTGATATACAATTTTTAATATCATACCTACATAGAATACTTGATTCTGATTGGCTGACGAGCATGGAGTCTTTTCTTAATTAATGCAATTAATTAATACCACGTGTACGTGTGCTATTATATTAGATAATTGCATGGATCTTTCCCAGAGGTCCTAGCGGCGTGTGTACATTCTCTACAAGTACAAGACGAAGTGATTTTCATTGTAAAGAATCAAATATTTTATGTATATATGATATTAAAAGGAAATACCACCTTCGTTCTTGAAGAATTAATTAAAAATGCCGCTTGTATTTGATGAAACTGAGCCAATACTACTCGTGGCATTAATTCACTTTCAGTATTTTTTATTTTGTCGAGACTACGTGGACGTAACAGCAAAAACTATCTCTGTATAGAGTGGTAAAGTGTGACGTCACAAAAACAAAAATTTGTGAACTTATGGACTTTTTTTAAGATCATCCGAGAGATGAAGATTAAGAATGTATCATTGCTAAAAATCAGCATCTTGGTGCAAATTGCCGGCGAGATATTACCACAGTTATGCACTAAATACTCCATACATATCCTTCTAAAAATGGCTTGGTTCTTCACGTTAGGAACCAAGCCAATTTAACAAGGATTTGTATGGGGTCATCAGAGCATAACAATGGCAATATCTCATCACTAATTGATGGTGAAAAGCTAAATTTCGGCATGGATGCATTTTTCATCTTGTTCTTTCTAAATATAACTACAGAATTAGTGATTTCAAAAATAAACATTTTGTGACGTCATCACTTTAGTACTCTATTTGTATAGGTTCATGAAATTAAACATTAAATCGTTTTTCTATTGACAAAGCGTCAAGCAATGGAAAAAAATCATAATGACCCGCACAAATATATAAAGAGCAGACCAGAAAGGTGATTTTTTTGGGAGCCTTTGTCGTTCACATTCCCGTCCTCGTCGCTAAAGATCTCTACGGTGGTATTTCCTATAGAAACTAACTGGGGTCTTCACACGTGCACAGGGCGGATAAAGATTAGGCGGGGAAACAAGTGGTTCGCTCTTGCTGAATGTGTGATGCAGGAGGGAGGCCTGGGTACAAGGACGCTCTGATTATTTCAAAAGTTGAAATGGACCATGTTCTCGTTTTCAACGCTAAATTTCTTCTCTTCTTTGTTATGATACTGCAAAATTTAAGGCTCAGTAAGGTAACAAGGTAATAATTATCGTTTTTAGGGTATTTTACACTAATCAGCTTCAAGCAAATTGATTAAAGTTGTTTTCATAAATTTGTATGTCATACGATTTCCTTAAAATTTTACCAACTCTTCATACGCAGGTCATTGTGACAACTTCCTGTAAATCCCGATACGTAAGAAAGCATTTTAACCAATTTCCTGTATGATATATAGTAATATGAGCAAGTTATGGAATTTTGAATTTGTTGTTGACTATGGAGTTGTTCCGGTTGAGTGAAATGTACTAATTCTAAGCTTTCGATTGGAATTTATAAAGCGCGCAGTTGTTGCCTAAAATCCAAATAAAAAATAAACAGAGAATGTGAAATACCAGCTATAGTCACCTGCACACTAAACGTTTTTGGAGATCAAACGTTTCTTGCCTAAATGATGCAAACAAAATCAAATATAATTTCTATGGCCTTTATATATTATCCATATTGGTGTATTTCCGAAAATAATGGCTACCAATACCGTTGTAAACGAAAACCAGCATTTTGAAATATTTGTGCGCAGTGTGTAATTCCCTCTGTTTTGGCGGCCACAGGTCTTAAAAATCTCACGGCAAGCCTGTGGCCCTGACAATTAAGACAAGGAGGAATGCATATAACAATGAAAATATCTTATAATGGAATAAATACCTTATATGCGGGTAACTGTGATATTTGTATGACCTGTGGCCCGCCAAAACAGTGGAAAATACACACTGCGCATGAGTGTCTTTCAGTATGTATTGGAGCAAGTCATTTTAATCCACCTTAAAAGGCAAATTGTACTTGAAATGAAAAACAAAAGATTTCGATAAAACAAAAAACACTCTATTGAAATTTTGATTTTTTACATTAAAAACAATTTTTCTAATTAATGGTTTTGAATTTGAACAATAAATCATATTATGCGTATTGTATCTTTCTGTATCCATAATAGAAAATATATTTACAGCAGATGCGATGTCTTCCATTCACATTGAAAAGCTCGTATGGCGATCATATCAAACAGAACTTGGAATCCAGAAGTAATGTTAAATTGCATTACTATGAAACAGTTGAACAGCTTGCTGTTTATTGGCTCAACACGCTGATCATTTGCAGTATCATATCTGTTCTTGCTAATTCTACCGTGATAGACCTTGTATTATCATACAAAAAACTTAGGACCGTTCCGAATTATTTCATCGTTAACATGAGTGCCAATATTTTTCCTTACGAGATACCTCATCGATCTCTTTTCGCCATAAAGCTCCGTCGCTTTTCTTTTGCAAGTTTGTTCCGTTTTTCTGGCGGGTCTCCATGGCGGTATCAGTTCACAGGTTTTACGCCGTTCTTTTGCCTATTCAAGCTCGAAAAAAAGAAAAAAAACTTCAAGTGTGCCTTGACGATTGCTTTCATTTGGTTGTTTTCCGTGGCGATATCTGTACCCGAAATTCTTTACAGGAAGCTGAACTCAAAAACGGTTCTGGTAAATCTTGTCACTACACTCTTGATCACCAGGAATGGATTGTCTATTACTTGTTCCTTGTCTTGGCTCTTGTTGCTGTTCCTTTTGTGACAATGACTGCCATGTTCACTGCCATAGTTGCAAGACTTCACAAAATGAAGAAACAGTTTCGTTACTTGACGACAGTACACAAAGAAATCAGAAGAAAACGGAACTTAAGGTTGACACGTTTCTTCATCGCAGTTGTGCTAAATTTGTATTGTCCACCTCACTTTTTTCAGAATTTCGATTTTTATATGAATGTCTAATAACATCCATTGCTTTAACAAACAGAAAAACGCATTTTCTGGTATTCTAAAGTTTATTTCGGCCACCCCACTTTTAAAAACAATGCGCTGCTCTTGATATCCATAATTGCATAAAAACAAAATGTCCCTTCCTTTATATAACGACTATTTGTAACATTTCAAAGTATAGTTTCTCTATTATATTATAACTGTCTTCTTGAAACATTTACAACTCCTTGATATATATATCTCTATCACTTTTCAACGTTACAAAAAGGGTTTGTAAAAACAAGACTATCATTGAATATTTTTAAATATCGCTAAAAACTCATTCAGTAACTGTTTTATGCCTGCATATTATTTTAATTTAGCGCAATTAACACTTCTTCTTTGGAACAATCTGTTTATGATTATCTCAAAGTAAACATTAGGTATACTGAAGCGGAATGTGTGCAGTGATTCATCAACTTCAGAGAAATCCAAACGTTTTGTTTGTAGTTTGTGTAAGAATGCAGTCTGTTAGCCACTCTTTCGACTTCACCAACAAAATTTTAGCCGCTTCTGCTGCTATTTCCAAATCCTGTCGCTAGTTGGCCTAGTTCCCCGGGAGTTTGCTGTTGGTAAACATGCGAAAAATACATTAATTCATTCGTTAGTACGAAGAACTCGTTTAATAACTCTATATAAATTATATTGTTTCTTTTGGCCTCCTTAATCAAATAAATGTAAACAAGCTACTCACTTCCATACAATAATGCATAAAGGGTTTATAATGCATGATGGGCATATAATGCATGATGGGTGTATAGTACATGATGGATTTGAAATGCGTTATCAGCATATAATGCATAATGTGTGTATAATGCATGAAGAGTTTGAAATGCATTATAAGCATATAATGCATGATGGGTATATAATGCATGATGGGTATATAATGCATGATGGGTGGATAATGCATGATGAGTTTATAATGAATGATCGGCATATAATGCATAATGGGTATATATTGCATGATGTGTATATAATGCATAATGGGTACATAATGTATAATGGGTAAATAATGCATAATGTATATAATGTATATAATGCATAATGGGTGTATAATACATGATGGGTATATAATACATGATGGGTATATAGTGCATGATAAGTATATAACACATGATGGATTTATAATGCATGATGGGTGTACAACACATGATGGTATTGAAATGCATTATAAACATATAATGCATGATGGGTTTAAAATGAATGATCGGCATATAATGCATAATGGGGTTATAATGCATAAAAAATATGCAATGCATAATGGGTATATAATGCATGATGAGTATATAATGCATGATGTGAATATAATGCATGATGGGTATATAATGCATGATGGGAACACAATGCATGGAGTATACAATGCATGATGAGTATACAATGCATGATGGGTATATAAGACATGATGGGTATGAATACATGATGGTATATAATGCATAATAAGTATATAATGCATGATGGGTATATAAGACATGATGGGTATAAATACATGATGGGTATATAATGCATAATAAGTATATAATGCATAAAGGGTATATAATGCATGATGGTGCATAATGCATGATGGGCATATAATGCATGATGGGTATGTAATGCATGATGTGTATGTAATGCATGATGTGTATGTAATGCATGATGTGTATATAATGCATGATGTGTATATAATGCATGATGGTTATATAATGCATGATGGGTGGATAATGCATGATGAGTTTATAATGAATGATCGGCATATAATGCATAATGGGTATATATTGCATGATGTGTATATAATGCATAATGGGTACATAATGTATAATGGGTAAATAATGCATAATGTATATAATGTATATAATGCATAATGGGTGTATAATACATGATGGGTATATAATACATGATGGGTATATAGTGCATGATAAGTATATAACACATGATGGATTTATAATGCATGATGGGTGTACAACACATGATGGTATTGAAATGCATTATAAACATATAATGCATGATGGGTTTAAAATGAATGATCGGCATATAATGCATAATGGGGTTATAATGCATAAAAAATATGCAATGCATAATGGGTATATAATGCATGATGAGTATATAATGCATGATGTGAATATAATGCATGATGGGTATATAATGCATGATGGGAACACAATGCATGGAGTATACAATGCATGATGAGTATACAATGCATGATGGGTATATAAGACATGATGGGTATGAATACATGATGGTATATAATGCATAATAAGTATATAATGCATGATGGGTATATAAGACATGATGGGTATAAATACATGATGGGTATATAATGCATAATAAGTATATAATGCATAAAGGGTATATAATGCATGATGGTGCATAATGCATGATGGGCATATAATGCATGATGGGTATGTAATGCATGATGTGTATGTAATGCATGATGTGTATGTAATGCATGATGTGTATGTAATGCATGATGTGTATATAACGCATGATGTGTATATAATGCATGATGGGTATATAATGCATGATGGGTATACAATGAATGATGGGTATACAATGCATGATGAGTATATAATGCATGATGGGTATATAAGACATGATGGGTATCAATGCATGATGGGTATATAATGCATAATAAGTATTTAATGCATGATGGCTACATAATGAATGATGAGTGTATAATACATGATGGGTATATAATACATGATGGGCATATAATGCATAATGGGTATATAATGCATGGTGGGTATATTCTGGGTATGAGTACATGATGGGTATATAATGCATAGTGGGTATATAATGCATGATGGGTATTTTATGCACGATGGGAATCTATTACATGATGGGTGTATTGCTTGATGGAATATATTGCATGATGGATATATATTGCATGGTGAAATATATTGCATGATGGATATATATTGCATGATGGAATCATTGCATGATGGGATATATTACATGATAGGTATATAGTTTATTATGACTTATGGATAAATTAGACAAAACTACCAATGTACTATTAGCAAATTAACGTATTCATACCTGTACAAGTTGGAACAGGCCCGTTCCATGTTCTATCTTGTCCACAGAATATTGTACGGAATCCACTAATTGTGTAGCCGCTGTTGCAGTAAAAATCTATCCATCCTCCATATTTTAGACCTCCTTTTACTACACGAGCCCCGTTTAGGGGGGTACCCGGATCTTTGCACTTTACAACTGCAAACACAACCCATTAAACTTTTATGTATTTAGCTAGTTTGAGAGTTAGTTGAATATTTGGTTTTTTAATTCTTTATCAATTTATCTTTTGGAACACATAACTGAGTTTTAAGCTGATAAACGAGTGTTCCATGAAATAGATATACATTGATCAAATGAATATTACAACTGGTTAAACTGTGTTTAGGTTACTCATGAGCAGTTATTTCGAGTGCGTGGATAGAGGGAGCGATGGTAATTTTGCTTTAACATGGATGCCTGCGGGGAGAAGACGAAGAGGAAGACCAAAGACAACGTGGAGGAGAACGGTAGACAAAGAGAGGAAGAT
This sequence comes from Zoanthus pulchellus, assembly GCA_027575285.2. Lineage (NCBI taxonomy): Eukaryota > Metazoa > Cnidaria > Anthozoa > Zoantharia > Zoanthidae > Zoanthus > Zoanthus pulchellus. The sequence goes on along the minus strand of JAOBRB020462591.1, from coordinate 3,216 downwards.
GAAGGCTGGGAGTCATAGAAGGAGGTGCAGGTTGCAGCGGCAGACCAAGAGAAATGGAAAGGTTCCGTGGAGGCCCTATGTGCCACGAGGCACCTGGAGGACAGGTAGATAAGGTAACAATTTTGAGTGCGTAAGCATGTGGGACTCTAGGCTGCTTGTTGTCAAAGGAGAAGACCCCACCCATCCATAAGATGATTCATAAAACCTTTGATTTTTTTTAAATTGTGAGTTTCTCACCAATAAATTAATCAATGGACTTACGCAAGCATCGCGCTGGTAAACCACTCCACTGACCATCCCTCTGACAAATTCTGTTTTTTGAGCCAAAGAGCTCGTATCCATCTTTACGGCAGCCGAACACAATTCTATCACCAAAAGCAGTACCAGTGTCAATAACTTTCTCTCCGTTCAGTGGAGTGGGTAATGGTCCACAGTCAGCAGCTAAAACGAAAAAGAATACAAAGTGAAATTGAAATGAGGCAGATTGGCTTATCCCAGTTCCAAAACATTATTTAACTTTTCTTGGTTATTTTTTTAAGCTTTAATCAGAGCGATCATCGCTAGGAAGTGTTGTCGATCCAACTTGTTACGCTAACGGAAAGACATTCAAGAATGAATAAAAGAATGAGAATAAAAAAAAACAAAAACAAAGTAATTTGAAATTATTTCAGGCAGAAAAACATTATCTTTCAAGAGTCTTACCTAAATGTATGTATGCTCAGCAAATATAAATTTTATCGTGATAAATATGCAACTTTACACCGCATTTATAAAAAGAGAGAAAACTTACTTCGACAAATGGCTAACCTCCGAAATGTCAGAAATATTCTCTCTTTTTATACGCACAAGGTAACTTGCTTTAGTCCATCGAACACGAGCAATTTTTGTCATTCGTGACAAAAAAAGTCAAACATGTTTGATATTTAGGTTATCCGCATGTCACGACTGACAAAAGCACCGTAAACGTTCCCCGCATCACAAGGAAATTTTGTCGATCCAACTTGTTACGAATAACAAGAGCGCGCTGCAAGTTCAGCAGTGTACGGCGGGATTTGTTCAACAAGCGTCAACCTCGTTTTCAGTACTGGGAGTGATGTTGGTCAGGAATCAATCAGGAGTGACTGAAAGGGGGCTAGTGAAATGTTACGGACCATTTGATTTTTGAGGGATTGAAAAAACTTGAATTCAAACTTTTGTTTTTATTTTAATTTATGCAAAAGTAACGAATCTCAGTCTAATTTATAGGTCACTGTCAAAATATAGACCTCTTCATAAATGGCGACCTATTCAGCATTTTTTTGTTTTCATTCAAATTGGCCTCACTGGCCTCGTGTTCATGCAGAAAACTCAAACGAATATCTTTTCCCAAACGAGGCTAGTGAGGCTAATATGAATAAAGACAAAAGAATACTAAAATGGTCGCCATTTACGAAATTGGTCTATGTTAATTCTCAAATTAAATACTAAAGTTAAATACTTTAACATTACGCTTTCATTCTCTAAGACCTCTATTTATTTCTACTTCATTGTTACTGAAATCACATTAACATCTGGGATACCGGTCCAAATACGCGCATATACGGCACGCCGGCCAATTTGTGCATATTGACATACCGCGTCTCAACCAATAAGAACTCAGGGAATTGTAGGGTCATAGAATAATAAAGATTATTATCAAAACTGGATAACATACGCGTGCATGTGGGTAGAGTTCCCGTCCATGTTGTATTTGCCTGGCATCGCCTTCGTATGGAACCATTCAGGATAAATCCCGTGTTGCAGGAGTAACGGACCTCTTGGTTCACCGTGTAAAGGATACCGTCCTTTTTACCATGCTTTGGAGTTCCCGGGTAACCACAACTCTTAGCTTTAGAAACAAAAGCATAGTTAAAAACAAAAAGAAAAGAAACACATAATGAAAGGATCATTGTTGACAATGTTTAATTCGGTTATACACTGAAATTAAGCAACTGTGTTAAAAGTCAGAATACAAATAATTTACCATTCTTCTAAATCTACTGCAAAACCTTATTAAACAAATCCAAGAGATATATTGAAGTGGATATTTGCCAGAAATTGAGAGTATTGCTCTTGAGTCTAGGTGAGAGACTTGTATCAAAGAAACTGCACAATTGAACAGTGTGAAAGGACATCTTGTTATTCGAGGCACAAAATATCAGTATAGATTGTTTTAAAATGAAGCTGGTCTTATTTGTAGTAACAAGTCGATATATCTTCAAGCTTCAACTAAATATGTATTAACATACATTTTAGAAATAGACGCAATCAAACATTCAGTTTGTAAGTTTGCAGGAGAACAAGCTATAGTTTGTTAAAAGGTTAAGATACTGGGATGAACGAAGAACGCATAAAGTTAATGGAAGCAAACTAATACGAGCCAGTTGATAGGAATGGAGATATTATGGGGATTTCAACAATTTCTTTGTATAAATACAGCACATGTTTTTCTTTTGTATCTTGAACTTGTACGTTCATTTTAGTTTCCAAAGAGCTGAAAGGTGTTGTCTGGATAATATTATTATCAGCATTTTCTTCTCTATATGAAAAAGTTTAAACTTCTAAGCAATTTATTTGGTGGCACAGTCACCACGAAACAAATAAAGGCATTATTTTTATGCAATGAAAGCTATTTATAAGTAAAACTAGATATCTCTAAACCGCCTTTTAGCGGTGAGTCTCGGCAGTGCAGTAATGGAAAGAAATAACGTAGATAAAGTAAATTTTAAAAGAGTAAAACGTTCCGTCACCGTTACCTCGACAACGAAAACGCGGCGTGCTCCAAACTCCTTTGCTAGTACATAATATGAAAGGGGCGCCCGTCATGTAAAATCCAGATTTACAAATAAAAAGTGCGCCGAATGAACTCCTTTTGTATAACTTTGCACTTTCAGGAATTGGAGGATTCTGACAACGTTGGCTTGTTGCTGGGAGAAAAGTTCAATGGTAAGTACTTCATTTCAACTTACTTTCTTGCATTTAAAGGGTCGAGCGTAAAAACAACGTAAGTGACTGTATGAAAAGCTAAATTCTCCCAAGGGTGTTAAAAACATAATAAAGATAATGTAGGGAGAAATAAGAACTTGATCAAAAGTCACTTTTGCACTAAACCCTTCAATTATTTGTAAAATTTAAAAGTTGTAGTTCTTATTTTCATTTCCTGATCTTTCTTCTTGTTGTCAGCCTAGTTACTTTAAG
>JAOBRB020461646.1:8188-19404 GCA_027575285.2 Zoanthus pulchellus | reverse complement strand
TTATGCTTCATTGGCCTATGAAAACACACCTCTCGGCCAATAGAAACCACTGTACTATCTTAAATATTTTATAAATATACATGATACTTACATACGGGACATTTTTACGCTTACCTCGTTTCCGCGCACAAAGGCTTCTAAAATAATGAGGATACACCACATAGCGATTGCGACACACAAATTTAACAATATAACAGTTCGCGGGGACTTTAGCCTTTTCCAAAATACGACCGTAATAATGACGGTCAATAGTGTCCCACACACGGAAAGAGAGCAGCCTACAATAGATATAACTTGCAACGGCTTCTTGTGAACTTCTAGGTGAGTGTCCTTGAAGACAGGAAAATCTGTATTATTTGTAGTAAGTTAAATACAAAAAGATACGTTCAGATTTAGCTGAAGATTTGAGTCTACCTGCGATGGATTAGAGCCCTTTCCAGGGGCAGATTAGTGCCCTGTCCAAGGGGAAATTAAAGCTCTGTCCAGGAGGAGATTAGTGCCCTGTCCAAGAGGAGTCAAAGATTTTCATCCGCTCAACTTTACATAAACTGGTATTAAGCGCTATTGGAGCTTAATATTTTGACCGAGCCGCGGTGGAATTGTGCCTGTGACGTAGTGTTTACAAGAGTTGAATTCTTCCGTTTTTCGCTGTGTTTAATGAAATTACTCTGCTGACGGTGTTTTATACATTCAACCGGCAGCAGCACAAGTACCTTCTCTTCCGCTATCACTCTAGGACTTCACAATGAACGGCAGCAGTCCAAGAAAACTGTTTTATTTGCTCACGAACCAGATTATATCCCAGCAGAGATCCACAGGGCATGTGAAGAACCACTCCTCACAGAGCTCTGGCTCCTTCTTCTTTTCATCTGAGATGAGGAAGCGGTACCTCAAGACCTAAAGGACGGCAAAATAATCACGACCATCAAGAAAAATTGTCGTTTCGACTGCAGCAACTACCGAGGTGATTAAGCTTTTCTCCGTACTTAGCAAGCTTTTTGCCCGTATCATTCTCAAAAGAATATGGCCCCGTATCGAGAAATATATCCCCGAGGCGAAAATAAAGGAGTTCGACTCCGCGGTGAGTAGACATCTTATGTGGGCCATACTGAAGAAAATTGGGATCTCCGCTAAGATAGTTAACATCATACAGAGCTTTCACGATGGCATGCAGGGTAGAGTACTGATTGGTTGGGAACAAACGGAACCATTTTTGGTAACCAATGGCCCTCGACTAGGATGTATTTTAGCTTCCACATTGTTCATCCTTCCCTTTTCTTTTGTACTGCGGTACGCCTATGAAGTTATCAGTGATTTTGGCGTAGACATAAAGTACAAGCTCGATGGCAAGCTGTTCAGTCTTCAGAGGCTTAGAGCAAAGCCCACAACAACTTACACGTCTCAATGACTTTCTGTACGCCGATGATGCTGCTCTGGTCACTAAGACTTGCGAACCGTTACAGGAAGGCGACACAGCCCTGCACAACTCCTGTATGTCCTGGGGTTGAACAATCAGCAAACCTAAGGCTGAAGTGATGCATGTTCAGTGCGAACAACCATCTGCCATCACAATTGAGGGCACGGAATTAAAGCAAGCACACACCTTTACGTAACTAGGAGGCAGCTTGACTGACGATGCAAGCCTTGACTCGGAGATCCACCCCCGAGTGAGTCGTGGTGCAGCAATGTTTTAAGCACTAGGTGCTTTAATAAGAAAGGCCTTACTCTATCAACCAAGACGACTGTTTATAAAGTTATTGTCCTTACGTCCCTTCTATATGGACCTGAAACGTGGACAACACTTGCACACCACATACGGCGCATCGAAGTATTCCATCAAAGATTACTCCGGCAGATTTTGAACGTCAGAGTGTCACAAGAAGAGACACCAAAGGGCTACAGGTCCCACAACGTCATAACTGACGTCGACCATAACTAACTAACGAACTAACTAACTGTGAAAACTTTTAAAATGCGTGACAAGAACTTAACAGCGAAAAAGTTTAATTTTCAAAATTCATTAATACTAAAGGGGTACACTTCTAATGTAAAAGACAAGAAAACAAGCGTTACGTGTCTCATGATGAACTTACTGGAGTGTGAAACGGATCTAGAAGAGCTGCAAACACGGTTAGATGTGAACACAAACATGTAGTGACGTTAGGATTGCTGTCTTCTGATGCAAGTCTGCATCCTGTCGGAAGCCATTCAGTCGAACTACTTCCAGGTTTGTAGAAAACACAGGTTGGCGGCAGAAAACCGAAGTACGGCTGTGGAGTTAAATCAATAAAACGTCATCATAAAAAAACCACGATTATAATAGCTATTTACAGAGAAAGGTAAATGTATATCATCCAATAAATATCTGTTTTCAATCACGTTTGCAGATAGAGTTGTCTTTCATATCTCCTGACAAGAGTCCTCAGGCAGTTGCAGCATGATATTACCAATTTCATCTAGAATGGAAGCAATGACAGCTAGGTGCCATTTTATAATGTGATCTCGGATACTTGGATTGAGCAGACAACCCGACCTAAAGGACAAATCTTTTTAGAAAACATATCCAATAGGTGTGAGTACTGTGAGTAAGAAGTTACTACCGGAATATTTTTCTAAATGCTACTGAGTATAATTGTAGTAGTAATATATCATCCACAAAGCTCATCATATCAATACAGGACGGCCAAACCTAGGTGTTTTTACTATAAGTTTAACATATAAATAATTATGCGGAAACAAAATACGCGAAAAAAAACTAAGCTCAAGATGGAAATCTAATTTGTCATTTATTAAATGATAGTCGTTTATTACAACATTTTACTATGAAAATACTAATTCAAAAAATCCAATATCGATAAATTGCATAACAATAATAATGATGATAATACTACTACTACTAATAATAATAATAACAATAGATATAACATTAACAATTTACGATACAATAACACCAAACCTAGAAGCAGCAAAAAACCCATTCTTATGTAATGTTCTTGAAATATTCAACAACTATTTTAGAAACTTCTGTTTTTTTCAATCGCTCGAAGAAGAGCTTACACCAAGTTAGTTACCTTTTGATTCTGAAGCTTCAAAACAACAGATGAGCTCAAGTTGGACGACGGGAGGGGCCTGACGCTGCTAGACACAATGGCCGTTCCAATCCTAGAATGTGAATAAATCAACCTTCTGGGTACAGATATTGAACGATGGACAGCTCGGTCCAAGTTTCCATAAATAAAGTTAACGGCCAGAACTGTACCAGAGCTGTTCAGGACTTCTTGATGTAAGAATATTGAGCTGTTTTTAAACCCAAACAAGAGACCTTCGCTTTTCGCCTTAAAAAGCAAAGGAAAGCAAGAATTATATTGAACTATTCAGTCCTTTTAAATTTTATAGATTTTAAGCGTTAGCAAACTAATGAATTTTTGTTGCAGTCACACAAGCTTGTGTCACGTCACTTTTCGACTGCACGGTTAAACCTTTCAATTGAGTATCGTAATTCACTCAATCTTTCATTTTGAGAAGTCGCACATTTGTGAGATTGCATTACAAAATCATGTGTAACTTTGATTGGATGCATACGCGCCCCTATACCCTAATCCATTACAGTGCTACTCTTTAAAAATCTTTTCATGCTAGGATAACTGAGATTTAAAGCATCGCCCTTATTCATTTGATTTCAGGAATTAACTAAGAAAACATATAGTTTAAATATTGTCCACGATATAAAACTAATTCCGATTTCACGACGGTTACAAATATTCAATATTATCGGATAGCGTTGATCGTCGTATTACGATTTCACCCATTATTTAAATAAGGAATATATTTTCTCCCAACAAGCGGTTAATATTTTGTAGTACTGCACAAAACTACAATTAGTTTATATCATACATTCAGGTATTTAAGTTACCTTGCTTCCAGGCGCTATCTTGTCAATCCTCATCGCTATATTTGTGACGTGCACAAAAGAACCGGCATTTTGGGGAAGTTGGCTAGCAACTTGAAATCCGTATTCATCAAGAATTTTTATCAGTTTTAATGAAGAGTTGTTCAGCTAAAAAGAAAAGGAGCAGGTGAAAATTAAGCACCGGTGATAGTTGTGCTGTTTATGAGTGGAAAATTGAAAACATTGAAACTAACATTCCAATGCGTGAAAATTGAATATGTTAATTAAGAAAAAGCAATAAAACCCGGGAAACAATATAAAGACAAAAAGGAATTTTATAGTAAACGACGAAACATAAAGATTAAATTCTGCTTAATTAAAGTGTTTCTGTTAATTTATAAATTCTAATTCTAAAGCTAATTCGTATAACTCCTACAAATCTGGTTTCAATGCAAGGTCGTATCCTAATACCAGCATTACCTTTTCATTATACTTCTTTACAATTTTGATAACAGTTTAGTGCCTATTTTCGAAGACTGAGTTTCAACATCACTCGATGGAGAAACTGCTATTATCTCGCACTTGCTGATAAATTCCAATTCTAAAAGTACAAGGATTTGTAGCTGCTTCTAAATTAAAGATTTGTGGCTCATCATTGGTGTAAGAACCTGTGACGTTTTTTCTTTGTTTTGTCACTATATATCGCCATTCAATCTATTGTTTTGATTTCCTTGTTTTCTTTGTTCTACGTCACTTGTAGACTTCCCAGGTTCTTACATCGATCGAGGTAAACCCAGATTTGTTCGAGACATATGTATCATACTTGTAATCAATCATCAATTTTAGTTGTGCTCCAGTATATTGTCACTGTGAAAATCAGCTTCACATTAGTAAAAATGTCTAAGTCACTTAAATATTTCTGACAGATAAAAATTAAGAACTTGTAAGATTTCTTGTGAAGGACTGAAATTGTAAAGTTTGATAGATTTTGTTACCTCCATGGTTTGTTGCCAAAGGTTGTCATTAGATGGCGATAAAAGAGAACTTGCAATAATCAAAAAGTTCTTCTGATCTTTTGCAGAGGATATTTCTCTACTGTTGTTCATTGCGTTCAGGTGAACAAGGCATTCGAGGATGTCTACTATTCCAATCATATTCGTCTTTCCCAACGGGTTATCTGGTGATATGGCTGTCTTCTTCGTTGCGTTTACCATCAGTTCCAGAATGGTACGAGCTTTCAAAGTAGACTTGGGGCTTTTAACTAACCTCATTAGCTATTTCAGATGAAAACATAAGTTTTATAATAACTATTTGTTCTATTGAACACGTAGTTTTTTTACTGTATAAACGTGCAGTACCAGTATATATGTGTAGCAATATAGTATAAACGTGCAGTACCAGTATAAAAGTGTAGCGATATAGTATAAACGTGCAGAACCAGTATAAACGTGCAGTACCAATATAAATGTGCAGTACCAGTATAAACGTGTAGTACCAGTATAAACGTGTTGTACCAGTATAAACGTGCAATATCACTATAAACATGCAGTACCAGTATAAACGTGTAGTACCAGTATAAACGTGTAGTACCACTATAGATATGTAGTGCCAGTATAATCGTGCAGTACCAATATTAACGTGTAGTACCAGTACAGTATAAACTGGCAGTACCACTATAAACGCACAGTACCAATGTAAACGCTTCAACAGTGATAGTTATTTTTACCCTTTAAAGTTGCATTTAGGAGACCATGCTGAATCTCCAAAGTTTAAGCTAAAAGAAAACAAATTCATAGACTTGAAACTGAAATGGATATCAATTATAAACAGGGAGTGAAGAAAACTTTTAAGAATGTTTCTAGAATGGTAAATTATCAATTTTCACTTTTGAAATATAATTCTTGTTAGTATAAATTTACTATGTTCTATTGTGAATCTGTGAATTTGATTGGCTCTTTCACTGTTTACTATCTGCTGATAGTCAACAGTTGTGAATAGCCAATGAAAATCGTTCTTCTATCAATTTTGACCAATCACGAAGCTTCATGTACATGAATGACAAGAATCGCTTTGAGAAAAAAAAACAATGGCGTCGCGACAATTTGCGGAAATTTCTGACAAAGAAATTGAAAGTATAATTAAAAAAGCAGTTCCAGAAAGAACAAAACTGGCGACAAAATATGGAATGAGAATTTTTAATGGTAAGATACATGTATATGTGTATTTGACATACAATTTTGTTCAACAGAAACATTTTCCTCCCAACGAAAGCTGAAATTTATCACTTGAAATGAATCTTTGTAAACACAATAAAACATTTTTTCGTAAACGTTACTCCACATTTTTATGCAATGAGAACATAGTAAATTTATACTAAAACAATTAGACTACCCTCGTTGACTATTTGCTCGTAGAAAACTCGGGCTCGTAGTCTAATTGTTAATTAGTTAAGTGTTTGTTTGCTATGCCACGCAGATAAGCCCTTAAATAGCCATGGCTACTAGAATTTAGTTAGAATTAATAGTTTTACAGTAGATTTAAGGGGTAAAGCCCGCTCCATTGTGGCATCAAGGAAGGTAGTAGCACGCTGGTACTTTCTGCACTAGATTAGACATAATCACTTTCTTCATGCGGAATCTTTAATTTAATTGCAATACAAACCTCATCTAATGTTTCGTTAAGCGATAGATCTTGATAACAGTTCACTCTATCTTGGCTGTTACTACAAGATGCATTTGGTTTCGCTGGTAAAACTGTATTGTAGGGAAGTGAATTTTTCAATTATATGTTTCACAGCATATTGGACAGAAATAAGACAGTGTTCTTCTCGACTTCTATATATATACATTTTTGGGTATAGTTTTTTTCTAAATAGGCGAATGCTGTTTGTGATGCTAGACCACCCTATTATGGGCCTGTGGCTGTGCCAGTCATGCTGGCGATATGAAAATCTATGTCCTCTTTTGTTACTCCTTCTTACCATACGGATACAGGATTAGCAGCTTTGTTATCCCTACCCGTGTATGCACAGAGTATATGAATCAATATGGCCTACCAAAAGAGAGACTAATAAGGCTATTAAGAGGGAGAAAAGCAAAATCATGAATCTTAAGAACAAGAAGGATAAGAAGATACAGTTAAGTTTCAGCTGTGCTGCAGTACAAAGTCGTTCGAGCATCAAGGAAGAAAGTGCATCGAATGATTTTTCACGAATCACAGCGGAAAAATAATTAGGAATCATGCATAAACCAAGGAATTTCATGTTCGATTATGTGTTTGGAATTATGAATCACGAACGAACAGATAATGAATCATGGATTATTGTTCTAAGGGACTGTGCAATAATTATCAGGAGGGGGATCTGAATAACTAGAGGGGGGCACTACATAAAATTGATGCCAAGATAGGGGGGGCTCAAAGTAAAATCACACAGTTAAAGGAGGGGGGGCCTTAAATTTTATTGAAAATGTAAATAAGCAATAAAAAAATCTGACTACAAACTAACTGTAACAAATAGCAATATAAACAATGTTGAACTATTATTGAAAATATTCGATAAAAAAAGCAAATTCACAACTGATCAATTTTAACCCGCCTTCTAAATAATTGAACTGATCTTATAAGAAGCAAAAATCGCAAACTTGTTTTTCAGCTTCCCTCGTAAAACAGTGGGAATCAAACAGGTCCCGTAAACAAGCTTTGTCGGTTTTTGATGTGAATAAAAGTAATGTTTTTTCATCAACTGAATCTATTTGCGGTATTCCATAGCAGCGGTAGTGAGGGTGTTGGAGGAGGGGGGGTCGACGTTAGTTTTAACATAACAGAGGGGATTTTAGAATTAATTTTTTTTGTTTTGGAGGGGGGCACTGTCTAAGTGTTTACTCAATAATTCTTATTTTTCAGCCCCCCCCCCCCCTCCTCCTGAAAATTATTACACAGTCCCTAAACACTCTTGGAATCATGAATTCAATGGCTCAAATGGTTCCGCTTCCACAACCGAGGACTTGAACTGTTGTGGTTTACACAGAAATTATGTTTACCTTAACACAACCAGACGGCATGGCGAACATGCAACACGTCAACAGTTAGGCGAACAAAGTTTAGCGGTGAAAAGAATACTGTACGATTCACAGCCAAATATAAACGTGCAGTTCCAATATAAACGTGCTACTATTATTATCACTATTAAAGTGCATATGACATGGATTTTTTTTTGAAGTTTTTTTAAACTTTAACGTATCTTAACTATAAACCGAAGTTATTTTTTGTTAAAAATCTTTTCCCGTCGTTTTATTGCGTGTTGAAAATGCTGATATTTGCTTAAAAAGTGTCCGCCGTCCGCGCGGCCAAACCACCGCCTGTGACGTCACATTGTTTGCAACTTTTCTTTGAAGAAAAGAAAGAAACGGCGATGGAGAGTAAAACGTTCAATAATAGAGGAAGATATTGCATGGCCAAAGCGCCGAATAAAGAAAGCTGTCAAAATACCAGCTAACCTAATGGCATAAGAATGCAAGTTCCAAACAATGTGACTTCATACTAGAACCCAGACTCCGGACCAAATTTTTACTTCAAAATTATGTTTTCAAGACGCGAAAAACCGTGGTTAGATTTTTTTTTTGAGGTCTTAGAATATCAAACTCGTCTTTCTCAAGCATTAAATGTGAGAAAACGCCGTGTCATATGCGCTAAGAACGCCTACAATTGGTCAAAATCGATCACGTGATTTTGGTGCTTCAAACAAAAAATATAATATACCTCTGGAAACTCTATATCTATAGTTTTCAGAACATTCAAACTACTGTCTATATAGATCAACCAAAATAATCTTTGCATATGAGCCTTTACTCGGGACATGAAGTCTGCATAAACTTTACAGGGCGCGAAAATTTAAGTTCACGTAACTGTAAATACACAAGACTCATAATCATGATCATATTGGCAAGAACACTTACTAATTAACATTGTAGTGAAATCTAAGTATTGCAATGCGCCTTATATTAAGTCAAGAAAGATGCGTTAAAATACTTACTTTCCTTCAAGGTTACTGTACCATAAACCAATGCATGTCTTGGTACGGAGTAATTCGTGCTAGCACAGTGATATAAAAGGGACTCAAATATCTGAATAAGGTGGTAAAAATGTACATGAATATCGTGTTTTTAGTATTTTAAAATTGTTCAGTAAACAAGTGAATTTAGATTACTCTTCAAGTGTTGTTAAGTAATAGATACGCGCTGGAAACATAAAGAAAAACATTCAACGTCAATTGGCGAATACTTGGAAAATCCCGCTTTTACTCCATCACCACAAAAAGATATATATACAGACTCTGTATATTAGAGATTTTTTTATTCTCAGTTATAAATACTTGACAACGCCATAAATATGGTAACGCTGAATAAAAGATCAGAGCTCAGAGCGGGGTGTTGGCACGCGAAAAAATGTTTCTAAAAAGACAAGTAAGTATCTATTAACTTAAGAACACTGGAAGATTATCAAAATTCACTCGTCCTTCCCTGATGAGTGGGAGTGTATAGGTGGATGTTTTGAAATACAACAAGATTTGAAGTCTTAAGAACACCAAAAACGTTACTGGCTTGAAGAAGTAAAGGATAACTGCGAACAACCCTGAACGCGTTGACTGGAGGTGGGATGGGGGACGGGGGGGAAAGTGCATTGGGTGCGCAGGCTCCACCCCAACGGCAGTAAAGGTCCAAAAAGTCTACTCGATTATAAAAATCATTATTACATGGCAAGCTAAATTTCTAGGGCCATTAATCAAATCCTGCACGCTGATTGGCTGAAAATCGGTCCAATAACTTCCCATAAAGGATGGGGAAGTTATTTGACCAATTTCTAGCTAACAAGAGAGTGCGTTTATTCTCTTTTAAACTGACACCATGCAACAAATATCTTAATAACCGAGTACGAGGTCTATCCGGGAAATTATTTGCCCTCGATCTTCCCCACAGTACAGTACTGTGAAAGATCTCGGGCATATATTTTCCCGGATAGACCTCGTACACGGTTATTAAGATATTGTTTGTGATAAAATGACGCCACGTCTGCGGGGGGTCCCATTGCTTTTTCACGGGAGACAAGATAAGACTGCACTTCTGCGTACGTGAGATAAGATAAGACTGCACTTCTGCGTATGGGAGACAAGATAAGACTGCACTTCTGCGTACGGGAGACAACATAAAAATGCACTTCTGATTGGACGCTTGAAATTTCATCTCCGTGAAACGTTTGTGTAAGCTGTGTGAGAGGTTTTGACAAGGTTCAATAATAAATCAGTAATTAGTGATCACGTTAGAAAGCAAGACCGGTCCAGTAAAATGCTCTCTCGAAATTAACAGTTTCAAATCTCAATAGAAACATGCTTGCTGCAGCAACTTATGATATCGCTGGTGAAACCTTAGGGGAGGGGAGAGGGGGTACTCGTCCACACGAGGTATGAATATGAAGGTCGGTATGTGCCGCCCCATAGGGTATGGTTTACGAGCTCTAAAATTTGGGAAGGGGTGTCATATTTGCCTTAGTTTGGCGTGGAGAATCTTATTTAGCATTGGTCAGGGATCTACTTTTGTAGGATAGCGTACAGTTTCTAGTGTTGAGAGAGTTATGATAAGATTTTTTCATGCATTAACAAACCAACAAGGCTAGTCCAATAAACACGCTAATGGAAATGGTACAGATAGGCAGCTTTTAACGCATGTTTACTTAGGGTAGGGTATGAATTAACGACTTAAAGGTCTAGGGTAGGGTACAGTTACTGGTGTTGAGAGAGTTATGATAACATCTATTCATATATTAACAAACCGACGCCAGCCCTATAAACACGCTAATGGGAATGGCAGCTTTTAACGCATGTTTACTCTGTGTAGGGTATGATTTTTGACTCAAAGGTCTGGGGTAAGGTATCAATTTTAGACATTCATAAGTTAAGGCGGCACAACTCTCCGCCCCCCCTCCCCCCTCGGGAAGTGGAGTTGGATAAGGTAGCAGCAGACCAACATTTGACTGTGTTTAGTTTATTTTAGAGGAACGCCTGTTGATTATTGTCAGTGTTTTGTTCAAGTGCTGTACTCCAAGTGATCGATTAAAGGAACCTCTAATGTTGGCAGTGCGAGATAAAAGCAAGACAGTATTTTTAACACAGCTCCCAAAAGGGATCATTTAACCGACTTTTCAGAGACGGAACTTGAGGTGTTGTAGATGTATCATCTGTTTGGCGTTTTTTAGTATTTCAGTGCAAAATACTGCGTAACCGGTAGTTGATTCAACAAACAAAAATTCTGTGAAAGGTTCTAACCAAGTGAGA
>JAOBRB020461645.1:0-30235 GCA_027575285.2 Zoanthus pulchellus | reverse complement strand
TGGAACAGTTTGGGTGCAACACAGCGAAGAGTGATCCCTCTGTTGTTTTCACAAAAGGAGAAATCCCCTTTCTTGCCAAGTTTGGTGATGACCCCCTTCAGCCAATCCGAAGGAACCTTCTCTAAGGTCCTAAAGTCCTGAGGCCGGACTCCAAAAACACATTGACTGTTTCGCTGATGCCTGTAAAGAGTTCAGTCTCGCGATTAGCATCAAGAAGACCAAGTCCTCAGCCAAGATGTCAGATCTCCATTGGAGACTGCACGCTAGAAGAGATTGATGAGTTCACATATTTAGGCTCAACAATCTCTAACAGCCTCAATCTAGACTCCGAGCTCAACTCGAGAATCGGCAAAGCCTCATCAGCCATCGCTCGCCTGTCTAAGAGAGTGAAAAAACTCAAAATTGACTGACAAAACAAATACTCAGGTATATCAGGCGTGTGTCCTAAGCACCTTGCTGTACAGCAGCAAGAACTGGACTTTATACTCCCGCTAGGAGCAAAACCTCAACGCTTTCCACCAACGCTGCCTCTTGAAAACCTTTGAAATCTCATGGAAGGACCACATCTCCAACAAGGAGGTCCTAGTACGGGCAGAGACCACCAGTCTGTTTGCCATGCTCACCAAGCGACGCCTACGCTGGCTTGGTCACGTAACTCGTATGGAAAACGGCAGAATCCCCAAGGATATTCTATACGGGGAGTTGGCCACTGGCACACGACCTACCGGCAGGCCTACCCTCAGCTACAAAGACGTGGTCAAACGCGACCTAAAAGCAGGCGGCATTGCACCAGGCGGGTTAGAAGCAGTGGCAGCAGAACGCAGTGCGTGGAAAGAAGCTGTCCAGTCAGCGGTCAAAACGTCAGAGAAGAGGAGAGAGCTGCGGTGGGAGGAGAAGAAAGAACGCAGACGCCAGAGAGCAGAGTCAACACCGTCGAACGATGACATATTCACCTGCAGCACCTGCAACAAGACCTGTCGCTCCAGAATCGGATTCTACAGCCACAGCCGACGCTGCAGCTCAACAACAGACTAGACCAATGCGCAATCCCCATTGTCTCCTGAGACAGACGGATGCCAACAATTGTGTCAGTCAATGTCTAGTTGCAGTGCTTGAACGTACAATTCAGTAAGTTCATCTCTTATACCCAAGACCTCATTTAGGTGCAGGGTAAGTACAGTGTCAGTGAATGCGGATATTTCTTGTGTTATAATTATGTACAAATTCTTTAAGTTAATCTCCTATACCTAAAGTCTCATTTGGGTGTAGGGTAAATAATATGTCAGTCAATGTCCATTTGTATTGTTAGTAAGTACAAATTCAGTAAGTTCATCTCCAGGGTCTCGTTTTGGTGTAGGGTAAATACTGTGTCAGTCAAAGTCCATTCTTGTGTTAGTACATACAAATTTAGTAAGTTCTTTTCATATACCTTAAGTCTCATATAGGTGTAGGGTATTAAATACTGTGTCAGTCAATGTCCATTTTTTTGCGATTTACCTAAAAGTGTAGTAAGTCCAATTTCCAGGTTTCCTCAAAAGTTTGTTAAAGTTCGTTTGTTGCGTTTTACATAAACATCCAATAAATCTGTATTTTACACCCAGGGTCTTTTTGAAAGTCAGTCAAAATTTCATTTCTTGCGTTTTATGTAAACGTGTAGTAAGTCTATTTTCCACACCCAGGGTCATTTTAATAGTTTGTCAAAGTTGATTTGTTGCCTTAAACGTAAACGTGTAGTAAGTCTATTCTCCACACAAATCAACTTTGACAAACATTTAAAATGACCCTGGGGTCATCTTAAATGTTTGCCAGAGTTGATTTGTTGCCTTTAACGTAAACGTGTAGTAAGTCTATTTTCCACACCCAGGGTCATTTTAAATTTTTGTCAAAATTGATTTGTTGCCTTTACATAAAAGTGTAATGTTTGCCAAAGTTGATTTGTTGCCTTTAACTTAAACGTGTAGTAAGTCTATTTTCCACAACCAAGGTCAATTTAAATGTTTGTCAAAGTTGATTTGTTGCCTTTAACGTAAACGTGTAGTAAGTCTATTTTCCACACCCAGAGTCATTTTATATGTTTGTCAAAGTTGATTTGTTGCCTTTAACGTAAACGTGTTGTAAGTCTATTTTCCACACCCAGGGTCATTTTAAATGTTTGTGAATGTTGATTAGTTGCTTTTAACATAAACGTGTAGTAAGTCTATTTTCCGCACCCAGGGTCATTTTAAATGTTTGTCAAAGCTGATTAGTTTTTTTAACGTAAACGTGTAGTAAGTCTATTTTCCACACCCAGGGTCATTTTAAATGTTTGTGAAAGTTGATTAATTGCTTTTGACGTAAACGTGTAGTAAGTCTTTTTTCCACACCCAGGGTCATTTTAAATGTTTGTCAAAGTTGATTTGTTGCCTTTACGTAAACGTGTAATGTTTGCCAAAGTTGATTTGTTGCCTTTAACGTAAACGTGTAATATGTCTATTTTCCACAACCAAGGTCAATTTAAATGTTTGTCAAAGTTGATTTGTTGCCTTTAACGTAAACGTGTAATAAGTCTATTTTCCACACCCAGAGTCATTTTATATGTTTGTCAAAGTTGATTTGTTGCCTTTAACGTAAACGTGTAGTAAGTCTATTTTCCACACCCAGGGTCATTTTAAATGTTTGTGAAAGTTGATTAGTTGTTTTTATCGTAAACGTGTAGTAAGTCTATTTTCCACACCCAGGGTCATTTTAAATGTTTGTGAAAGTTGATGCTTTTAACGTAAACGTGTAGTAAGTCTTTTTTCCACACCCAGGGTTATTTTAAATGTTTGTCAAAGTTGATTTGTTGCCTTTAAAGTAAACATGTAGCAAGTCTATTTTTTACTCCCAGGGTCTTTTTAAAAGTTAGTTAATGTTAATCTTTTTTGCTTTCTACGTGAAAAACAGTAGGACTTTGTTATACACTCAGGGTTATTTTAAGAATTTGTCAGTATCGATTTGTAGCGTTTTTCGTAAAAGTCAGTAAGTCTATTTTTGTACCCCCAGGGTCTTTTTTATAAAAGTGTCGAGGTATATTTGTCGCGTTTTACGTAAGAGTTTAGTATTTCTGTTTTCCACACGTAGGGTCTTTTTAAAAGCCAGTCAATATTTAGTTGTTACTATTTACCTAAAAAATTCACCAATTCTCTTTTCTACACACAGGGCCTTTTTAACAGTTTTTCAAAGCTCATTTGTTTTTGAAGGAAACAATTTAGCTTGATTTAAGCTAGCAAAAAACAGACACACTGCATTAACTTTTTGTCTTTGCTTGTGACGTTATTTATCGTATTATCCAGCACGGACAGCCAGAATATTACTACAGGCTTTCAGTTCAGTCTTATTGTTAAGGTAAAAGGGATCTTAAACTCGGTTTCAGTTGGCATGAACTGTTTACTTTTGTCGTGCATGGTGCCAGAGACTTATTTGAAATGTACTATTTTGGGAAGAAAGCCTTTTAGCCTTAATTGCCGATAAAATGATTTCCAAAACGTTTCCAGGGTGCAAGTTGTTTTTTACACATGAAGAGGGTTGATTTATATTTACAAAAGAGAATAAGATTGTTGTTATTGATAAAAAAACCAAACAAGAAATTGATGTCAATAAGCTGAAATGCAGGAGTTTGGGACAGTGCTGTATCTGGCATGAAACTAGATTTTTTGATGATATAGAGTTATAAAATTTAAAAAAATTATAGTTGTCCTTTTGTTAAAATACCTATGTCAATCCTAGCCGAAAACGAAATAAATTGATCAATTAAAAAATAAATAAATAATAAATGAATAAATAAATAATTATACAAATATATAAAAAATATAAATAAATAAATAGAAAATTAAAAAATGGCTTGATAGCTTCCTTTCGAAACAGAAGAAAGCCTGAAATTAAAGTAAACATTAAACAAAGTTTTAATATGAAGTAAACACCAGCAAGCGCTAGATTAGGCAGTTTGCATTAGAGGTTACGTGCGTAGATACCACTTAGAAACAGCAAACTGGAGAGCAATCATTTCATTAGTATTGAAAGCATATCACACATTGACCATAATAGACCGTCAAACTTAGTACAGTTATTGTTTGTAGTATGTACTTAATTTTTGCTAGTGTTTTGAGAAGTTGAAATAATAAAAAGAAAGTATAGACGAAAGTCGACTGTTGTCTTACCATGTTAAGTCGTCCTTTTGGCTTTTGTCAGGGCCATTTTTTACCATGGATTTTCAACTTAAACTTTGTTTTTATGACTAAACAGAGTAAGAGTTAAAATCTGAACAACAACTGAAACTTGCTTTTAGCGTATGAGTGCTTTACTTTCAAAACAAATGAAGAGCTGAACATTGCTAAGTGTTATCTACACACGCGACCTATAATGCAAAGAGCCTAAACTGGATTTAGGGAAAGTATTCCTACAACATCTTACTGACAATGAATTCTCACAGCTTCGCCTCAACTGGTTGTCAGTTATTGAGCATGAAGTTTAAATTTACATACAGAAAAAAAGTGCAATAGTTAATCATTTATTTCTTCATCCGAAATATAAGTGCGCATTGATTTTCGAGAATCGGAAATGCGAGAAGGATCACTTTGTTCGACTTCCGGGTCGAAAGCCGAATTAGCAGCGATCAAAATATAAACTTACTAAAACACTTTCTTTTTATAAGAATATACTTTCATGTATATATTTACCGCCGCCTTGTTAGCCTACTTGGTAAGGCGCCAGATTCCCGACAGGACCAACACTCAGGGCCTTAAAATAATTGAGGAGAAAGTGCTGCCTTTGCTCCAACATCTGCAAATGGTTAAACTTTCACGTCTTTTTGGATAAGGACGTTAAACCGTTGGCCCAGGAGTAAGATCTTTGTAAGGGACCTCGAGTCCTATTACCTCTACTCCTTGGAACCTCACCAAGTTCCTAAATGTTCATAAGACTAAGACTAAAGATAAGAGTATTGAGACTGAAATGCTTTAAGAATACTCAGACTTTGTTAAGAATATAATTAATTTATGATGATTACATGACTATGTATACACAAATTCAGATCTAATACCTTTGATGCTCTTCGAAATTTCATGAGACTGATATTCCCGAATATAAGAGAATATTCTTAAGCATATTTTCAGCCTGGCCGGACGTGGTTGGCGCAGTTGGTAAGATCTCTGCTTTCCAACCACGAGGTTTCCAATTCAATCCCGGCACTTTGCCGAGATTTGAATATTTGTGTGGCTTTCTTTTCCGCCTAAGTCAACTCAGTTTTCCATCCACCCCGGGGTAGGTAAATGAGTACTAGCGTCTGCTGGGAGCTAACCGGCGATGGATTTGTGTCCCGTCCAGGGGGAGTCAAAGACTCTCATCTGCTTAACACTACAGAAACCGGAGATAAGCGCCGGCTCCATGGGCCACTAGGCTTAAAAGGATTTAGCTTTTAGGTTTAGCATATTTTCAGCCTAAAACTGGCCGGAAAATGAGAATATCCACCCGCGATCAGAAAAACAGTACACGCTTTTTTAGTCCTTTCAGTCCCAATCGGTTATCGGCATCCAACTTCTCCTTACATATATGATACACAAAATGAAACATTTAGTAATAAGAAAATGAGAAGTGACCAAACAGAGCAAACTAATGAAAACTAAAAGCAAAATTCTTTCAATAAAAAGTATGATTTCAAGTTGGGAGAATTTAGCAATATACCTGGGAATGAAAGGGTTAAAAGAAACAATAATTGTTTCCAATGATCATCGTTCTTGTTCTTTAGGATGCTTCCGCCTCAAAATGTTCTTAATCTTGCAGCTCAAAGTTTAAAAGGCGTAATAAAAGCAACCAATTGCAAGGTATTGCGAAAACGATGCATTTTCCCATTTTACTGCACCAATTGTTGTTAACAACACCGGCGATAGGACTATTCTGCATTCAGGTTTTTCTGCGAAAATGTTTGTGTGTTTTTAAGGGGGAACGAGTCCCTTAAACAAGAAAAAGTTCAAGATATGCGATAGCTATGCTGTATTTGATGTTTTAGAATTACTTGTGGCGTAAATTGTTATTCGTATTGTCATAAGAAAAACGGATTTTTGCTGTTAAAAAGGTGGTCTTAAAGTTGGTGTCAGTCAATGTTCATTTATTGCACTTACGTCAAAATTCAGTATGTGTATCTTCCGCACCCAATGCGCCTCGCCGCATTGGATGATAAATGTGAAACTCCGTGAAACTTATTGTGTTTTATATTGCGTTGCTAACAGTAATTTACGAGTTTTTTTGAAGTGTCGCGATCGACGTAAAACATTTTTATAGATATTCAGAGCCTCAGCTTGAAAATGGAATCAAATTTTGTCCTATTCAAATCTTGTTGTTGTAAAGTTCTTTCTTATAAAACTGAGCGTGTATTCTTATAAGAAGAAGAGTTTATTTCGACAGAAGAATGATGTTGTTATGATGATTGATTTCTTGTTAGCTAGTTAAACAAAGAAAAACAAGAAGACATCCAACTGGAAAACTTACCTTTGAAATATCAAGCTAAAGATAAATTTATAAGTCAAGGTCTTCAACCTTTGTGTCAGACTCGTTTGCTCTACGTTTAATGAAGCCGAATGGACGCCTTATTCGCTGGAATGATTTCTCTGTATGAAAAAACAATTAATTTCTTAAGTATTTAATAATTTGGAACAAAAATTAGTGTTAAAGTAATAGACTATTTTCGCATTACAGATTCCACTAGCTTCAATGACAACGGAGACTTTTGTTTTGTTCCTAAACACAAACGTAGTTTTACGCTTCATACAGTTATGTGTATTGTTGGAGGTGTGACTTCTTGCTCGACCTCAAGTATTTTTGAATATTTAACAACAAAATGAGGCTAAAGGCGCTGACACACAATCAACGCAACATTTCATGCAACATTGAGCACAACATATATTTTAGAGGTGGACACACGGTGCAACAAAATTACGCAACATTTCTTGAGATTGCGCGGCGTGCTTATCCGTGTAACATTACAACAATCAAAAGGCGGCCAACAAGAAGTCCTTTGAAAACCAAAAACTTGCTTGGAACAATGTTGCCTGATTAGAGCGCGATTCAACTTCAGCTTTGTTACATGCAATGTTGTATGCAACAAAATTTATCTGTATACACACGCTACAATTGTTGTTGTGTCAGCGCTTTAACACTGCAAAAACTGAATCCGCTGTTATTAAAGTTAGCGGGATCTGCAATGCAAAAATGATCTATTGTTAGTACATTATTTATCTACAAGGAATTCATATTGAAAATTTGTTTGGTGCACGAAACTTCCTTTGATAGAAGAAAACGAAGGAAAAGAAGCGACATGTACGTAGGCCATCTAGAAGATCATCATAAATGCATGACGTGTTCAGGTACGCGACATAAGCAAACAGTTTAGCTGCGGTTAGTCTCCGTTAGAACAAAACCTCTTGATTGTTATCTATTAGAAATAAATCTTTATGACAGTGAGAATTGTGCAGCTTGTAGTTGTAAGATCCTTTCGTTGCGACTAAAGGTTGCGGCTGAACGCGAATCATTTATTGAGTTCCGTCAAAGCTTAGCCTGCTTTCAATTCTTACGAGGTGGACAAAAAGTTATCAGCTTCTACTAGGAGCTTACTTGGTATGGAGTAGCTTTCTGTTCAGAGGAAGTAAACAAGATGTAATCAGCTTTTGAAATTCTTCGGGCGGTGGCGAGATAAGCGCAGGGTAAGATATAATATACAATGTGCTCGTAATTGGTTTCTCCTGTAGCCTACGTGCAGACGGTTTTAAGTTTCAGGTTTTCAGTACAGGACTTTGCATTCTACATCATGTCTTGTGGATCATTTCTATAAACTCAATTTTGATTGGCTCCACTAGTAAACCCTGTGTTTTTAACGACCGCGTGATTGGCCGGCGAATTTAAGACAGCAAGTTTTAGAAGATGGAGAGAAAAACCAATCATGTTTAAGTATATTAAACTAAACTAGAACTGATTCGCAGACAACGGTTCGTCGGCGGTGCAGCCTACTCCTCCTAAAAACTCGAAAGGATATGTACTTATAATATTTGACAATAAAATGCAAAAGAAGTTTAAGGTTTTCTCTCTTTTTAGTTTAAATTTATTTAGTAACATTTGGTTACCGTATGTTTCACTCACCTTTTGGAGGCTCCGCGGGACGAGTGGGCTTGTCCAACGCACGGAAACGAGGTAGGTAGGTTTCCCACGTGAATGTGTGGTAGTCTGCTTGTTACAATGTATGGTAAGTTTTTGATATACTATAATTAATTGCATGCTATTTGCTTAAACATAATTCAATAGAAAACATGTTTGTAGAGTTAATGTGAGTACGTATAACAATAAAGAACAAAATAAAAATTCTATTCATGATAATAACACAACATATCATGCAAGGGTAAAAAATGCAGTGAAAACAACTTTATCGAATCAAAAAGTCATTTTTTTTTGTTTTTTACTAATTTCAAATATACAATAATTTTTGTTTGTAGCCGAGGTTTGTCAGGCGGTTAGAGGCGTTGACATTAGGTTGTCTGCGCATTTGCAAGATACATGTGCAATTTAAGAAAATGAAAAGAATCCCAAAAAGCTTTAAAAGTATCGGTAAATTAAGTTTCTGTATTGGGGCCTACTATTATTTAATCATACAAACTAAGCCTTACCAGGACCTTTACTTCTTTAGTTTTCGCGATGCAACTGCATTCATAAACAAGTATACCCCAGTACGGAAATTATCCCAAAGTACCATCTTAGCGACGTTGCAGGCTGTTTTGTTTTCAACGTTCTGGCATAACGGAGAGCATTGCTACAAAAAACCATCTTTTGTGGCACTTGGGATCCGAGAAAAATTGCATTTCTCTTGTAATGTCGTACGTAATATTGAGTAATTTAAAAGTTTAATAGATACAATTCATTTACTGTAATTATACAATAATAAAAAGCAAGAAAAAGTAAAGCAATATTTTAACAACAACCAAATAATAATGGCAAAACCATTTAAACAAACAAACAAGAAATCCGCTCTTCAAAAGCAAAAATGGCGTACCTCTTGCACTTTTGCGGACTGGTCTTTCCTGATATCTGTTGTTGAAGCTTCTGGCAGTGGACCAGTAGCGGTGGTTTTCTGAAGGTTGGTCGCTGCGCCTACAAGTGGCCTTAGGCCGCTGGGTGGGAATTGGATCGTTCCACCAACTGGGTACCCCAGCAGACTTTGCAGGCTTAGCTTCCACCTTAAGAGCAAAATAATGACTTTTCCTAAATGAGCTTTTACATCCGAACTTAGTGTAAAACAAATACATTTAATTTATGTTAATTTATTTAGTTACTTTTTGAGCGACTCAGCTGAACGGGTTCGAACCGATGAATAATTAATGTATTCAGATTTTCTAAAGCGCTAGCTACCTTTGGTGTTTCTGCTGTTTTCTGTTGTACTTTAGATGCAGTTGTCGTGTTAATGTACTTAGCAGCACTTGACATTTTAGGTTTAATGAACGGAAGGGGCCGAGCAGCCTGGCCGAGCGAGTTTCTATTCTTTGGGGGACAAGGAACAAGGTTTGGTTTTGCCGTCGGTGGTTGCGGAACTGAATCTTTCGCAGGCAGGACATTTCCTTTCTTCGGTGGACATGGAGCAAAGCTTGATTGTACAAAAGTAACTTTGTCATCCTCACCCACGAGCTCCTTCGGAATGGTGACTTTCGTGGTCTTCTTTTTCTTAGTAAACAAACTTGGCAGCCTTAGGCGATTTCGTGGAGTCTGTAAACAAAACAATTGACATTTACGAAATCCAATAAAAATGTATAAAGACATTTTCAGGCTGTGCTGCTATTTTAAGGTTATCATAAGTTACAAAACCAATCCAAGTTTAATTCCGGTTTGCAATAAGTAAAAACGGTTAAAATATTATAAAATTTAGCTTTAATTCATGTCGAATTGACAACAATGGGGTTGTGATGCGACAGTGGTGATATAATCTCACTTATCTGGCGTTAAGGCGCTGACACACGATGCAACATTTCATGCAACATTGCACGCAACAGGGTTGTTGCAGCGTGTGTCCACGGATGAATTTGTTGCATGCAAAATTGCACGTAACAAAGCTGAAGCTGAATTGCGCTCAACTCAGGCAACATTGCGCTAAGCAAGTTTCCTTTTTTAAAGGACTTCTTGTTGGACTCCATTTTGATTGCTGTACTGTTGCATGGATAAGAACGCCGCGCAATAACAAGAAATGTTGCGTGGTTTTGTTGCACTGTGTGTCCACCTCTAAAATATTTGTTGCACTCAATTTTGCATGAAATGTTGCGTCGATTGTGTGTCCGCGCCTCTACACACCTTGCAATACTCTGGTGGCAGTTCTGTGTTCATCCATGATTCTGAGCGGGAGTAGTCACTATTCTCGTGAATGGGCGGTTTTCCAAACAAGGCATCAAGATCTGGTTTAGTTTTAGTGCATACAGCATCGTCCGCCTAAAGACAATCAATGCAAAATGGGCAAGATCATATAAAACCGTTCCTTAATACTTTTGTTTCTTTTTGTTACATTTTAGATTTAAATGAATTAAATTTTTTTCTAATCTGAAAAAGAACGCATCGCATAAAAAGAGGAAATCTACAAAAGTTTCCGACGTTAACTCTGCTCCTTCGACCCGATGGGGCGTCAAAAAGCTTGGTTAAAGTTTATAAACAACAGCACGGGAACTTCAAAATGTTTCGTCGAGTTTATTGTTTGAATAACCTCTAACTTGTATAAACGGTAAGCAGTTAAATTAGTGAGTCAGTCTCATTTTTTAACCAAAGCATTTCTTCACATAGTTATCCAAACGGCATTACTCATGCAGGTATTTTTATTTTTTCTGCTTTTTTAATATTAGTTATTGTTTTATTTCAATCACAAAATCCACTAAAACGCCATTTTGTTTGTTTTCAAGATTATTTCTGTGGAAATCTTTTCATCGTTAACGTTGTCATAGAAACTTCTGCTTTTTGCTTTGCTTATCAGCTTTGTATTGTTTATTATCCAACCAGATTTAAATTTTTGAAGTTGTAACTGCACGAAATTACAAATTTCTGCACAGAATTACAATTTTTTCACAGAATTGCAATTAATTACACTGCTTTTAACGAATCAGAATCAAGTTTTTTTCATGTATATGACTAGCTGATTTAGGCAACGCATACCACATCATGACGTCATACCTGAACAAGAGAGCGCTTAACGTCACTAATACTCGGAAATATGGTTTTGGGCGTTTCCTCTGGAATCCTTGGAAGAGTACTGCAAAACGTAAAGGTGAGTGAGTATCTAGTAAATAAACCCCTTCGGACGGCTGATATATTGGAGTATACAATGTGCGCGTGTGCGGTTCATAGATTGTCTAAAAAATCGAGAAATATTCCTGAGACACTGATACGTCATACATTTTTACTTCCGTATCTGCTGCAGAAAAGCTCTTTTTGCAATTGGTTCAAAAACAATGGTCTTTAACTTCAATTGTTTTTGACCCAATTGCAAAGCAAGTTTTTCTGCAGCATATACGGAAGTAAAAATGTAGGACGTATCAGTGTCTCAGAAATCTTTCAGAAAAAATCATCAGTTGATGGAAATGGGCTTCAGATTAACGTCTTTAGCGGAGAAGACGCCAGGTGCTATGTATTTGCAGATGTTTGAGCAAAGGCAGTACCTACTCTTCACTTCTTTTGTTATCGGACCCGAGACTTCCATCCTACTTAATAGAATGGCACATTACCAACTTGGGTAATACGAAAGCAGTATTCCGATCATCCAATATTTAGCCAGAGGTTACAGCTCAGCAAAGCCGGTTTGAATGGAAAGTTCTCTGCTATAAATAGAACTCTGTACTATTCATTGTTGTCATTTCATTTTAAATGTTCTTTTGGATTGACATTTTAGAGTATTTTTCCTTTTCTTACTCACCTGGCCAACAGACTTGATGGAAGTTTTCCATTGAAGCGGCTCTTACTATTGCGGCCCATAGGAAGTACCGTTATCTCCGTCCTCTCAACAACTATGTGAAAAGGTTTAAAATTAGTATTTTGTTCATTCTCCTAAACAAACACATATAGGTAGTACTTTTAGATATTTATATACATTTATGTTTCTGACCAGTATGCAAAACTTTTGCTAGTGCGGGAAAGGATGGGGGGTGCGAACAAATTTTTAAAACCAACGACCCAATCGTGACGTCATTTTTGTTTTCTCAGCTTGTTCACCTCATTTTGTATTTCTTGTTTAAATTTTTATCATGACATGGTTATCACGTGTTTTTATTTCATTGTATGCAAACCACTTAATTTTGGTCGATTTAGTAATCATCATTTTTCTAGTTTGTTGCCAGTGCCTCTCTTTGTTCTTTAAAATACTCATTGTAATAAGTTTAACTGTCACTTCTGAAAATATATGTTGTAGCATTCGAAAGCTAAGCTAAATCCTTTCAAGCCAAGTGGCCCATGGAGCCGGCGCTTATCTCCGGTTTCTGTAGTGTTAAGCGGATGAAAATCTTTGACTCCCCCTGGACGGGACACTAATCCCTCGCAGGTTAGCTCCCAGCAGACGCTGGTACTCATTTACCTACCCCGGGAGGACGGAAAGCTGAGTTGGCTTAGGAGGAAAAGAAGGCCACACAAAGATTGAAATTTAGGCAAAGTGCTGGGATTGAACTTGGGACCTTGTGGTTGGAAAGCAGAGATCTTACCAACTGCGCCAACCATGTCCGCATACGAAAGGTCAAGTTTATTTATATAATTTTTTAGAACAAAAGTTGTCTATTGACTATAATGTTTGTAAGTGCCATTTATTTTAATTCTTTTCCTTTTATTCTTTGACTTGTTTCCCATTCGGTAGCTATTCTTGGTTAAACTTTTCATTTTTTGTAGTTTATTAGCAAGATCTTGATAATAATTGCATTTTGAATTATACGTACATGTGTGCTTTTTTTTATAAAAACTGTCATTTTATGATTGTTTTTAATCTTTTCATTGTTTCCAATGTATGTGTTCAGTTAAACAACTATTTCTGATTTTTGAATAGTCACCACCACCGCAATTATCATCATTACAATCACAACCGTTACTATCATCATCATCAAGAACCTCCACCATCACCACACCACCGCCACTATAACCGTCATCAACATCATAACTTTCCTCTCCAATACCACCCTTACCATTTGCATCACCATCATCATCATGAATCACCATCAACATCACCAACATCAGAACCACCCCGTTACCATTAGCATCAGCTCCAGTCATCATCATCATTACCACCATCATAACCATCACCAACATCACCACCAACCCTTCCATCCGTTCACCACTACCATCACCACCATCAGCACGACCATCAACCTCACCATTATCACCATCACCCAGTTATCATTAGCATCAACACAAATCATCATCATCACTACCACCATCATTATCACCACCATAGTAATCACCAATATCACCACATGCCCCTCCAATACCACCCTTACCATCAACTTCAGCACCATTTTCTCCATCACCACCGTTACTACCAACTTTTGCACCACCCTTACCATCACCACCATCAGCTCTACTACCAACGTCAACAATACCACCACCACCCAGTTACCATTAATATTAGTCGTCATCATCAGTACTACCACCAACTTCACTACCATAACCATCATCGACATCATTACAACTCCCTCCATCATCACCGCTACCGCATCGTCACCCATCAACATATCACCATAACCATCATCACCACCCTTTCCATCACCACAGTTACCATTTGCATTACCACTACCATTATCATCACAATGATCACCACTGATGATCATCATCATCATCGTCATCATCTGTACTACCATCATTAACATTACCACTACCACCATTGTAAATATTAACATAAAAAATTTAACATGCTTTTTAATGTCATTCACAATACTATTTGGTTACATCTCTGTTTCTATTTTTTGTTGTATAAAATTGTTTTTGTTAAATAAAAGGTGGTTTTATGTTAAGTCTATTTCTTTAATCCGTATGAAAGAAAATATCACACTAACATAATCTTTTAGTTTTGTAGCTTTACATGACGAAAGTCTGACATAAGTGCGGATCATACACTACATAAGAAGTGGAAATTAAAATACATATTTTTCAAAACACTCGTTATCAGTTTTTTGTTGTTAGATTACTGTAATTTAATGGAATAAGAAGAACAGGAAATAATAATAATAATAATAATAATAATAATAATAATAATAACAGCATTTATTTACCGCTTATAATACCTAGAATAGTTCTAAGCGCTTTACAAATAAATATTACAGTTTGAGGGTCTTGGAAAGTCCGATGAGCGGCTCACATGTTATAGCGCAAAAATTCTACTTCCCCAATATTAACATACACTCAGACTCTACCTTTGTTAAGCAAGAGAGAGAGGGGTATGTAAAGATGCAATTCTTATGCATGTCATTCTCTCCAGCTTTTGTTTTTCTCAGCATTAGTCATTCTTTTACATTTGATTAATTAATAAGCTAAAGTGCACAATATTAGTAACCTATTTCGTGCCCTATCTCTTTTCTCTAACGAATTGTTTATAAATTCAAAGCTGTACGTTAACTAAGTGCATACTAAACGGGAAAAGAGATGAAATAAAAATGTAAATGTAATGTAAATGGCGTAAATTGGCACCCAATAAGAAGTGCCCTCAGTTGAAGTGACAGACTGGTCACCACACCGGGGTCATCACCCTGCTCTTTGCAAGAAGTGTGTGGGTTCTTTTAAGTCCCTCAACAGTGAAATCGAGACCCTGGGCCTACGGTTTAACGTCCTTATCCGAGAAGACGCGAAAGTCTAACCATTTGCAGATGTTAGAGAAAAGGTAGCAATTTCTCCTCAATTATTTTAGGACCTTGAGTAGTGGTCCGGCCGGGAATCGAACCCGAGACTTCCCTCACAGCAAACTGCCGCCTTAACAACTGGCTAACCGGGCGGCGGAAAAAGGAAACATTTTAACATTTTTTCTTAATAGGTATTAAACAAAAATGTTTGTAGAGCGTTACTTACTAGAGTCATTAGTTATTTCAATTGTAGGAGCCACCTTGTTCTTCTTTCGACCTCTCTTCTTCTTGCTCTTCTTTTTCTCTTTCTTTGTTTCCTGTGCTTCAGATGTTTCACTTGCAACCGACTTCTTTAAGGACTGATCTAGTGGCTCAGAATTATCTGGCCAAAAAAAAATCAGTGAGAAAGAGTTATATAGTTATATTATTGTTTTTGTTTGGTCAACTAGGTGTTGTGCACTTTGATTTTTTTGATGAAATAATAAACTTTCCATACCTTCGGTAAATCCACTGTCGGCTGATTCCTTTGAGGAAGATTCCTTCATTTCAGAGCTTTCATCGTCAGTGCTAGGGGTCGGCAAATCTTTCTTAAATTTAGACGGTTCGGTAATCCCGAGAAACGAATACTCGCCATTAGCTCCTCGCTCAAAAGTAACACGCAACATGTTACCAGCAGCATTATCCAACAATTTCTTCACACGATCCATTTTTTTAGAATCTTAGAATCAATTTCTCAAAGAGCACAAAAAAAACGTCTTTATGAAAGAAAGCTAAAAAGTATTGCTAGTTTGGGGCAGTAATTAGATTTTACGTCATAATTTTAGTTGTCACGTAATTTAACTAACTAATTAAGGGAACAAAAATCCAAGTTAATAGGATTGTCGCTTTTTAAAATTGATTTGCAGCCTTAGTTAAATGGTTATTGTGTTTTAACTTGCTTGTAATGGTTAAGTAGTAAATTAAAGTTTCATTTCTACAACCTTTCAAACTCGCTCTGATTCCTAACGCCATAGAGTTTCAGTTCATCTTATTGCGCGTGCGTTTGATGTAATAGCGGCTTGAATATTAGTTAAAAACTTACTTAAAAATTAAGTTCTAGTTCTGTTTAATAACTAATTAATACATATTTATACATGAAGTATCTTTGATATATCTAATCTTTTTTTAAGCTGATTTGGAATGTAATATTACAAACACTGTTAAAACCTACGAATTCAATAATTTTACGCGCGCGCACCTTTGTTTTCATTGCAATATATGTATATTTATTTGGACTGAATATTGAGGTTAAATTTGGCCGAACTTTATAAAGTTTTTAAAATTGATGCTCAGGCTCAAAATCTCATTTTGGATGTTTTATTTTATAAATTTATTTCTCATTACGTTTATGGTAATAAAGTGGCGAATGGTGACGTCACAAACACTAACATATGTGGACTTGTGGGATTTGTCAAAATTAACAAAGAAATCAAGAAAATAAAATCCTTCTAAAAATGACTTAGCTTATAAAGTTATGATCCAAGCTAATTTCATAAGGATTTGTATGGAGTCACTGGAGCATAACTGTGGTCTCATCACCGATAGGTGCACGGTGGCAAAATGCTAAACTTTGGCATTAGAACATTTTTCATCTTGATAGATCTTTCTGAATACTACAACCGATTTAGTGATTTTACAAATATACTTTTTTCATTGTGACGTCATGACTTTCGTACTCCAGTGCATTCTAATCCCAAATGGCAAAGCAATATAAAAGATCTATTTATATTTCCTTTGAAGCTCCTTTTAAAAAAATTCCACAGTCATTTTAAAAACGTTCCGCAAGAACCCAAAATATGCTCGCTGGAGGAAAAAAAACATCAAACAATTTTTAAGCTTAAAGTTTGGTTTTTGACTTCCAAATCATTTGACAATTTGATAGATTCTTTACCATGCATATACCATTGCATCGACGGCAAAAAGTACAGACTAAAATTGGGCGGCCTGTGCTATATATCTGGTTTTGTCTGAGAGAGACTGGAACTAGCCCACAATCTTGCTTGGCGAAAAACTACTTTGTCATCCACGTTTTGTGCAAATTGAAGTCATTAGTACAAGGTTAACTGTCCGTAAGTAAGAGTTATTCATCCCCATTCTGTATGGGGAAGAAGAAAAAAGGTGCAGTTGGGAACACTCTTGTGAAGGAGAGAAATCGAGCGTTAAAAAACCCGAAGGCGAATGATTCCTGGGTAAGTGGATAAACCGTACGGTTCACCTGTTTGCCAGAGATTCCAATCCCCCTCCCAAGTTCTACCCAAATCTCACAATGTCATGTACAGTTAGACAATCGAGAGAAGCTATTTTGAAAGATGCAAGTTTATCATGTGGGAGGCTTGGGTTTAATTCCCAGCTGAACCAACATTCAGGGTCTTAAAATAATTGAGGAGAAAGTACCATCTTGCTGAACTATCATCTGCAAATCTTTAGTCTAGACGATAAACTGTAGGCCATGTGTGTGTGTGTGTGTGTGTTGTAATGTGAAAAATCTCCATCCACCTTAGAGTAGTAAAGATGGTGTCGCCAATTAGTAACAGAACCTGACACCTAAATAGTCTTTATTATTACCTTTAATTAACCACATATACACAAAATAAACTCTGTGATTTATAAAATCTAGGTCATAAAATAGAAGGTTGTTGTATGTATATAAGGTTTAAGTATCTCCCCCTTCTTATCACAAAAATTTAGCCTTAACAATCAAAAGATTTCAAAATGTAAAAATATTATCGTTATTATTTTATATATTATTATTGTTATTATTAAATATTATTGCTGAATATTGTTATATGATGGAAGCTAACCGACGACAGATCGATGCAGCCCTCTCTAGGGGGATTAAATCGAAAGACTTGATATCTGCTTAGGACTACAGAAATAGAAGATTACAAGGTTCAAAATAGCAGCCGGCTGCCGGCAATGGCCGGCATATTTTGGACCTTGTCGGCGATTTTCGTTTCCACAACACAGTTGTCTTGTAGGTTACGTATGTTTATACCATTTTGCAAAC
Organism: Zoanthus pulchellus; assembly: GCA_027575285.2. Classification (NCBI taxonomy): domain Eukaryota; kingdom Metazoa; phylum Cnidaria; class Anthozoa; order Zoantharia; family Zoanthidae; genus Zoanthus; species Zoanthus pulchellus. The sequence goes on along the minus strand of JAOBRB020461645.1, from coordinate 12,355 downwards.
AGGATATTTTACCTGGCTACAAAAACAGCCGGCAAGAATTTTGGACCAAACAAAAGAGCTTACAAAATAAAACAAAATTTCAGATCGCTATTTTGAACCCTGGATTAATGCTGGTTCCATGGGTCATCTGGATTTGGCAAGGCATTTAGATTTTAATTAGTACTGCTTAGAATTATAGTGTTGGTTGAAGACCTGAAAGTTTTAATAATTTTGTTCTTTTAAAATAATTTCTCCCTTTTGCAAAAGCTTCACACAAGTGAGTTGAATGATGGCTACGAATGGGGAAGACTCAATTTACAGTCAGTGACTGAGCAATCGGCACTTAATGAGTTTCTGGCAACAGCAGAGCTTGCTGGGACAGAGTTTATTGCAGGTCAGTAATATAAAAAAAATGCATTTTTATATTAAATTGACATTTTGTTAGTGCTTGATTGGAATGATTAAATTGAGTGATATTGTTTTTATTTATAGAGAAGCTGAATGTGACTGTCGTTACTCCTAGTCAAAATGATGGACTATTGAGTGCCGAGGATCAACAAACTGTAAAACAGGTTCAAGATGAAAATAAAGAGTTTCTAAGAATTCCAAGACGGTAAGAAATATTCTGAGAGATTAGTATAATTACTACTGACCAATAGTTAATAGTTTATTTACAGTTATTCTAACTTCAAAGTTGACTTGAATTGGGGTAGATACTGTATTACTCCAGGCCATGTTCATCTAATACTGAAATTTAAACCACTTTCACCAACATAGAGAGGTGAAAAATTGTTTTTATTAGTAACTAATAATATACTGCTGAATAACCTGTTACTCAGTTAGTGCCTATTCACATGAGGTGATATATCTCGGGGATAGGGATTTCTCGGTGTTGTAGGGATGAAACTATTCCTGGTTCATATGAAAAAAGTAATATTTATTGTGCCAAGTAGCTGCACACTTCCGTTTCGTCCACCATATTGTCTTGTTTTGATAGAAACGCATGTGCATGAACCTCGAAGTTGTCCCTAACCACTTGATATCACATTGTGAACCGTTCTCATGGACTGAGACAACCTTACCCCTAGGGCTATCCCTACCTTCCAGACTGAGATATCTCGCAACCCTGAGTTGTCTCTGCTTCATGTGAACAGAATGGCTGGAACATAAAGTAAATGTAGAAAAACTTGGCTTGGCCCAAGATATCTCAGTAGACCAAGTTATCCCTAGCCCCCGAGATATCTCAGTAGACCGAGTTATCCCTAGCCCCCGAGATATCTCAGTAGACTGAGTTATCCCTATAGCCCCCGAGATATCTCAGTAGACTGAGTTATCCCTATAGCCCCCGAGATATCTCAGTAGACTGAGTTATTCCTATAGCCCCCGAGATATCTCAGTAGACTGAGTTATCCCTATAGCCCCCGAGATATCTCGCCTCATGTGAACAGGCCATTAGAGTAGACAAAAGAGTAACTTAATTTATGGGTGACAATATAGCTACAAATTGTCAAACAAAACAGTACTAGCAAACTTAGAGTACAAATTTTCGTTCTGTAATTTGACTATGCCATTATTAAATACTAAAATTTTAGTTAGATAAATGTATTGAAAAGAATTAACTAATTTTAGTTACAGATAATTATTTAAAGAATGGTGTAAATAATAATAACTCATAGATATGAAATAATGTTAAAAGTTCCGCACCTGTATTTTAAATTAATGATAATATCAAGTACTGTATTGAGAACATCAACTTTTAGCCATTCTCTCTCTCCATCCTCCCTTCCTTCACAATCCATCTTCCATGGTTCTCCTAGACCTAAGTGGGACCAAACAACAACAGCTGAAGAATTGGCTTTGAGAGAGCGTGACTCCTTTCTGGATTGGAGAAGACAATTATCAAAGTAAGTGTTTTGAAGGCTCTATAAATTATGTCATTGAGAATGAATGTTGTTTTCAAAACTTCGGGTTTTACTGTTGCCCAAAATGTTCCTAAAAAACTGTGAGGTGAATATCTTTAGAATGAAATATTGAAGTCTAAAAACACAATCCATTCAATGTTTCGGGGTACTTTTTTATTAAAAGCATCAGAACTTAAAAACATTGTCGCAACTTTTTCAAGTGTCATTCCCACATTCCTATGCATTCCTATGCATCCCTAGCAACCAATGACATGATGAAATACAGTTTTGATAATTTATAAACCAAATTGACAACCCTTTTTGGATTTTTTTTTGGAAGATCGTAATCAAATACTGCACTGTGACATTATGTAGCCCATTGAAGTATCATTTATTTTTTAGATCATTCTTAGAATGTTAATGAAGTGCCAAGCTCTAGTGATCTCAGGACTGATTAGGTTTTTTCTCAGACTTCAGGAGAAAGAACATATTATTTTGACTCCTTTTGAAAAAAATCTGGATTTCTGGAGACAGCTGTGGAGAGTAATTGAAAGAAGGTGGGTTAATTTAATACAATAGGTAGTCACGACGCACATGTAGATATAGCAATTTTATAATTCAATTTTCTGGTGAGTCAAATAGAGCAAATGCTTTTTCTGTTGTCTACTTTAGTTTTCAAAGCGATTATCTTCTTGAGTATCCTGTGTGTGACTCCTATAGCCCAATGCATGTCTACTTGAGTACCATGTGGTTATTATTTACATCCCTCATCATGTTACACAAACGCTTGACAAAGTAGCTAAAACTGCTCCTGTCCGTAGCTACAAAAACATGTTACTTTTGATAATTATGAATTAAAGAAAAAATCAATTTAGAAGTGAGCTAAATATCACTGTTTTAGGTGTAACGTTACTTTGTGACAGGTTATTGAGGTACAATGTAAATTATTTTGAGTAAGTTTATCCCCTCATTTTTTAAAAGACCAGGGCCCAGTTGTTCAAAGGTTGGTTAAGTTTAACCCCGGGTTAAGCAAATATTCAAAGAGAAATTTCTTCTTTAAGAAAAGGTAAACGGTTATTTAATTATGAAGGCTGTTCGCATTTTGCCAGGAAAAGTCTCGTTAATTGCAGCTAAAATCTGTTCTTATAAGATTGGAAACAAAATCGTTGGTTAAACATTTAAACCTTGAGTTAGTGCTAATTAATCGGCTTTTGAACAACTGGGCCCAGGTCAGTTGCTTAACATTCACGGACAAACAAGAAATTTTGAGTTGCATAAAATTAATATGCATTTTTCACCAGTAAATTCTACACTTTTAAAGATAAATGTTTAAATAATCAATGACATGTGTAATCAAAATTCGTGCTTCACCATTACAGTGATGTAGTAGTACAAATTGTGGATGCTAGGAATCCTTTGCTCTTCAGGTGTGAGGATCTTGTGAGTATTCAAATTACATTATACTTAAATTTTTAAAAGTAAGTTCAGTGGCAATGGAGAATGGCATACATGATCCTTATCTCCTTTTCATAGCATAATATAATAAAACCAAATTGACATACGTAGCCCGATTTGCTTCTTTCTTATCTTTTTTTTTTATTCTCCCTGTTATGTTGTACAAATTGTGCAATCTCTTCAAATGCAAAGATCTAGTGTTCTATAGATGTTTTCAAATTCAAGTACTTCATAATATAATTTTTTAGGTAATCGTGCCAAGTAGCTGCGCACTTCCGTTTCGTCCGCCATTTTGTCTCGTTTTGATAGAAACACATGCGCACGATCCACGAAGTTGTCCCTAACCACCGAGATACTGTATCTCGTTGTGAACCGTTCACATGGACGGAGACTGACAACCTTACCCCTAGGGCTATCGCTACCTTCCAGACCAGTGAAACAAGCAACAAGAAATGGAGGTCAATCCTCATGACTTGTTTAAAAGCATTAAATATATAAAAAATCGCTGTACTTAAAAATCTGATCCATCACTTGTACCACAGCTTAAATGAAGTATACCTTACCCTTGTTTCTTCCAGTCTATCTATCCTTTAATTAAGCATTAGAGCACAACTTTCTATGACTTTATCTGTGAAATAGAGCACGCGTGATGTTGGGAGAGACACGAGAACGTTGTAAAATCACGAGCCGCAGGCAAACATCAAAAATCATAAAAAGTTGTGCTTTAATGCTTTTATGATATAGCAAAACAAGCGGCAAATTAAGCAAGCGAAAGCCATGACTTTATCGTTGTAATAAAGCATAGATTTGAACCAATCAGAGCGCGCGTTATATCGTACCTATATTATAATTATAATGAATAGTGCAGGATGCTACTTTGTGTGGAAAAGTCAGGGATAAAGGACTATTCCTGTCTATTATTGTCGGTGTAATTCTCTATTTTTATTAACCAGATATTGACTCTTAATTTTTTTGATATTTTTAAAAAGGCCAAGCATTAAAATGCTGGATGAATGATGGGATTTTACTGCTATCATAAAACTGATAAAACATTTAACTTGTATTTGTTTTGGGGGGACGCTATATCAACATCACTAAAGTTAATAAATAAATTTCTGTTTCTATGGCTTTTGCATCGTGTTTTAAGGTCCATACCTGGTCTCTGTTTACCCTATAAGCGTCAAAGTTGATCAAATGGCAATTATCAACATGATCTTTCGTGTGGTGGTGACAGATAAATATATTATAGTTTATTAGTTAAACTCTGAACTCCTCCCATTTTCATGCACAATTCCTGAGTAGAGTAGCTTACACAATCACTCCAAAACACCACACAATAATGGCAAAAGACAACAATTCAAGGATATTGCGGTATTTCATTATATTTACAGTACTACGTTTCTAGTATAACATTTTTGAGGGCACCAGTATTGATCCCATAATATGGATCTGCACTTGGATCGCTACCTGAGGTCAATGTTGATTATTTAAGGGTTAGTTACTGGAATTGAGTAGTTTCATTATAAGAAATATCGAGTTCATTTTATCGCCAGCAAGTGGGTATATATGTAAAAAAACTACGAACTAATAGTAACTAACCCATTTAGTATAAAGCAAGCTGAGTTCAGTGCATTGCAAGGCGCGTCTTACACAACGAACTTCAAGCAAGAGTCGAGTTTGAACAATTTAATTAAATAGGTACATAACTAAAATTATACATTAGGTTTAAATATAAACTCTTACAAATTAACGCAAAGAATATAATGATTTTCAATTAAGCAAATGTGAAACGAAGCTTTTACTGAAATTTGTCGAAAGGTGAAATTAAATTGCAAACTAAAATCAGCAAATCTTGTTTTCGACTTTATCATCATATTCTTTGGGAAGTTAGTTCAAAGTTTTAATAAAATATAAGAACTCAACCAACATTTGAAATGTTTTCTCACGCCGCCATCCCCGATTGAGAAGTACCGAATCGCCATCTTGAAGATTTCGAGTCAAAACATGTCGTATAATATTTTCGCTCCAAAATTTTCGCGTCATAAAACAAACCAATTACAGCAATTTGAAATCCGGAACTCTGTAAATCTGACAGTAGTTTAAATTCCACGTTTAAAAATTCAAACAGAAAAACTGTTTAAAGATGCCCCAAACTGCTTAAGTTTACCAGAATGAAACCCAAATGCGGCAAACGTAACTAAAACTGAAAGGCGGGAAAACTGTTGGACGTGCGCCCAAAAGCCCGCCAAATTAAATAACATGAGTGTATACTCTGATAAAGGACAACTTAAAATTCAATTTCGATTTGCAAGCAATCGAAAAGAGCATGGTAAAATTTTTATAATGAACTGCTGAGCGTGGTCTGTTCTCATATTTATCATGGTCATGTGATCGATTTTGACCAGTTGCACGCGCAGAGTTTTTCCAGTGAACGAAGGTTGCTTATTAATATCTTATTTATCATGTTCATGTGATCGATTTTGACCAGTTGCACGCGCAGAGTTTTTCTAGTGAACGAAGGTTGCTTATTAATTTCTTATTTATCATGGTCATGTGATCTATTTTGACCAATTGCACGCGCGGATTTTTTCCAGTGAACGAAGGATGCTTATTATGTCTGATTTTTTACATTCCTGAGTATCCTACACATATCACTCCAAAACACCACACAATAATAATATTTACAGTACTACGTTTCTATCATAACATTTTGAGGACACGGTCAGTTTTGATCCCGTATTGATCTACGGTGTGATGGCTACCTGTGGTCAATTTTGATTATAAAGGACGTACAAACCCACTTTTAGAAATGTCACAGCACAGCAAGCAGTGAAAACAATATGACATTACATTTTATTCATCAATGTTCTGTTGTGAATGCAATGTGAAAATACACTGTATTTCTGAAATTTTCTTAAATAAGGTTCACGTCGTTGATTGATCAAAAAAAAATAGAAAGATTCATAATCTTGGAGGATTATTATTTTTCACCTTTCTTGTAATGTGCTAGTCTGTCGAATGGACAAGGACCATTTATTCATTTTGGGACTGGGACAGTGTGTTTCTGTGAGATGGCTGGTCAGGCCAACCCATGCTTGGAAGGTTCTTGTGCAGTGTGGAAAAGGATTTCTGGCTGCTGTTGGAGGCCTGTACGGTTATTTGTCTCTCTTGCCTGCGTTGTTCAGCTTCATCAATCCGCCTTGCTTCATAAGACTTGGTTCCACTATGAACAGCTGCCCACCACTTTCATCTGTCCATAGCTGCTTGCTCCCAGGAGCTGTGACTGATGTTGAAGGCTTTCAGGAAACCTTTGAGAGTGACTTTGAATCGCTTTTTGAGGCCGCCTTGAGAGTGTTTGCCGTGTTAGAGTTAGCTGACCAGAAGTTTCTTTGAGAGCTGATCGTCTGAATTTTATATTTATACCTTTTTTGTATCGTTTACAAAATTATGTATTTTTTTTAGGAGAAATATGTTCTGGAAGTTGACCCAAAGAAATCCAATCTTCTCCTGATAAACAAAGCAGATCTTTTAACACCCGTCCAAAGGTAATCGGAGTTGGAAATGTTCTGATTTATTTAATGATCGTTTAGAATTATTCAAGAATGTGACTAGCATTTCTGTACATATAAGCACGATACATGTTTTCAGCGATTCAACTCTGAACACATTTTAAAATTGCCGAAAATAGAATCAGTGTTGTTGTTGTAACAAAATAGTGTACTCACTTTCTGTTAGAAATTACAACTTGTATAAATCATATCTAAAGTTCCGTTTAAATTTTACATTTCGTTTGTTTCTGGAATCTCTTAAGAACTACAAAATGTTTTGATTTACATGAAACTATATAAAATTATTAATATATTAAGCATGAAGGCATAAGCTAAATCCTTTCGAGCCTAGTGGCCCATGGAGCCGGAGTTTATTTCCGGTTTCTGTAGTGTTAAGTGGATGTCTGAGAGTCTTTGACACCCCCTGGACGGGACACTAATCCATCGCAGGTTAGCAGTCCCAGCAGACGCTGGTATTCATTTACCTACCCCGAGAGGATGGAAAGCTGAGTTGGCTTAGGCGGAAAAGAAGGCCACACAAACTAATAAAATATTCGGCAAAGTGCCGGGATCGAACTTGGGACCTTGTGGTTGGAAAGCAGACATCTTACCAACTGTGCCAACCACGTCCGCCTAAGCATGAAGTCATACAAGAGTAAAAGAAGTTTATTCCGAGAATGTAGAGAAATTGCAGAAAAATATAAAATTACCCTTTTCTAAAATTTATTAATAGCATTTTAAAGGCAATATTTGTTTGAATATTTACATTATGTAAATTGACAAAAGAGTTTGTTAACTTAAAGTAAATTTCAACTTGTCTCAAACTTTAAAATGATTTTGTTTGGTAGCGGTTTTTTTAAAGAAATGATAATTTAACTTTCTTTTAGTCGGGGTGTTTTTTTTTGACACTTTAGTTTTTCATGTTTTGTTTGACAGAGACATATGGACAGAGTACTTCAAAGAGCGTGGAGTAACGGTAGCATTTTGGTCAGCATTGGCAGAAAATGAAAGACTACAAGTGGTAAACTAGTTATAGAATACGATAAATCAACTTGGTTTTAAAATTAGAAAGAAACTAAGAAAGTACTCTTCAAGTTGAATGCTCAGATAAATAAAATCTTACTCGCTGACGGGAATCTATCGGTCAGATGCTTTACATACTGAGCCACAGAGGAATTCCTTTAAATATGATTTTAGTAACTTTAAGTTGGCAGCAAGCACTTTGTGTTGTTATCTAAAGTTCACGTTTAGTGTCATTTTATGGCAATTTTAAGGGGTAACTAAACCGCGCTACCAACGTATCCTTAACGCTCATTTTTGGCCATTTGAGCTTCAAGTCAGCTCCTTGCACGTTTATCTTTGAACCCATAAAAGCAACAAACGAGCTTTTAATGATATGTATGTCTTTTTGGGTACCTGGGCCTAAATGTTAGCAGCACTATTTTGACGAGACGTAAAAGGCAGGGACAGTTGTCATCAGGTCATCGGTGCTGGCTTTTAGGCTTACCAAAGCCCGGTATCAATGCAGCCCTAGAGGCCATTTTAGTGGCTTCAAGGTCGCTATATTATCACATTATTTGTGCTATGATCTATAATTAAATTGTTCAATTATCTGGTGATTGTAGGAAAAAGAAGACATCGATGAAGCTTCATCAGGAAATATAGTGGGTGAAAAGGAGAACATAAATGTTGTACGTGAAACAGGAACTGAACCAAAAGAATCCTTTTTGCAATCAAGATTCGTGGGACTTTCTGTTGAAGAAGGAAATGTTAATGAGGAAGAGGAACAAATTGTTGAAGAAGATGATAATGATGATGTTGATGTTACAGAAGAAATACAACATTGCGATGTGACTTTAATAACTGAAAAGGAAAGAACAGTTGATAGCATATCTAGTTGTTCATTAACCACAAATGAATCACACGCTGAACTCGAAGAACATGGAAGCAAAGAAATTAGCCAACAAACTGTTATTGACGGAGAAGAGCAAATTGAAGAGAGTCACCGCGCTGAACCAGATTATCAAGAATGCTGCAAAGAGTCAGAAAAAATTTGTTGTAGTGATGCTTTCAAAAACTCTAAATCGGAAGAGACACTGGATAGCAGTTGCGAGGACGTTACAGGGAGACTTAAGTTTAGCAATACTGGAACGCTGGTGACTAGAGATGAATTGCTATTATTATGTCAAAGTCTCGGCAGAAAACCCGCTGACCAAATTACAACTGTGGGAATGGTTAGTATTGATAATAATCTACTGGTCCGATACGGTAAAATAAAGAAAACTGTTTAGTTTTCGGAACAATCTCAATAATAAATTAGAGTTACATCGCATTTGCCAGTCAAACAAAACACCCTAAGTACAAAATCACTTTTTGTGAAATTTTGATATTTTCATGCTGTTCTGAAAATATGAAATTTGTGATAAAATGACGTCATGTCAGAAGAGGAGGATTTTTGTACGTTCCCCCTTCCCCCTAAGCAAAATTTTTTTGTACGGGCCTGCATTATTCCGTTGAAATTTCAGCGACTTTTTCTCCTGCAGGTTGGTTATCCTAATGTTGGAAAGAGCTCCACAATTAACACTATTTTACAGGAGAAAAAAGTTTCCATTTCAGCGACTCCAGGAAAAACAAAGCACTTTCAGGTAGATGAAGAATAACACTGCTTTTTTTATGGCTCAATCTAAACCTCAAACATTCTTGCCTTGATGCATGGCTGCATGCGTAAAGCTTTCTAGTTAAATCAACAACTTTTCACTACTCGTTATAACATAATGTATGCGCACATTTTCGTTAGAACAGTGAATCTCAAAATTGGCCAAAATTTTAGAACAATTTAGGAACAAACTGTTACATTAGGTTTGAGGCTGAAAAACAGTGGAAATGTTTCAAGTTGAAACTTTACTGAATCTAGTAAAATTTGCGTTCACAATGTGCACAGTTAAAACACACGAGCTGCGTTTCACGTTTAGTATTACACGGTACACGGATTAAATTTAAACTGATTTTTTATTACCTTGTCTTTTTATTTCGATGTTTTTCAGTTTTTAAACTGCTCATAAAATTAATATCAAATTGAGGCTGAAACATCAAAAATATTAAGAACAACAAACCACGGCAAAGTTTACTGGTTATAAAACAACAGCGTGTAATGGTGTTATTTAGGTAGTTTGATGAAACTTCATGTTGATATTAGAGTTCAGCTTTGTGCTGTTGTTGTTGTTCTTGTTTTTTTGTTGATAATACCCGTGTTATTTCCTTGTCTTCCAGACCTTGTACGTAAACGAAAGTGTACTACTGTGTGACTGTCCGGGTCTCGTGTTTCCATCCTTTGTGTCAACTAAGGCTGAGATGGTATTGAATGGTGTTCTTCCCATAGATCAAATGAGAAATCACGTGCCTCCTGTTTCACTTGTATCCTTTTTCTATTTAACAATTTTATGCAAAATTTGTTAAAGAAAATCTTTCCCTTTTCTCCTTCCAGGTTCCTTCTTAATTTCTTTCTTTTTTGTTTTTGTTTTTTTGAAAGAGTAGTTGAGTGATTGAATTGTAGTGGCGACTTCATAAAAGTTTGTGAAATATAGTTCTATAATCTTCAGCCTGCACAAAGAGTTTTAACGATTTATTAAACGCTGTTGATCAGTGAATTCAACATTCAGCCTTTAAGTCAACAGATGTTTGTAAACTAATTTCAAACCTCCAATCTGAAAAATGTTCTTTTTTTTCTAGTTTTAAAAAGAAAGTTAGGTGAAAATAGGTATGTCATTGACTACATGTATAGCTATAGTTATAAAATTCTTGCCTTATAGAGCAAATGTTTTTTCTGTAATCAAAACGACCGTATTTTTGGATACCTTGTTAAACTCCTATTGCCCAATGTATATGTCTTGTTAAACCTCTCTGCTGTAGCTAATAATCTCAAAAGTTGTCCTCAGTTCTCGCTTTGTTCAGCATCTGATGTCGCTGACGAAGCTGGACATATTTCAGGGTTACAGATATAGATGGAATTGGCCTTCGCCGTTTGATCTTGGCGTTATAGCTCAATTGGAAGATGAAGTAATTGTTGTTACATAAGCGTTCGTAAAAAAAATTGCGAAAATGAAATTTACACCATTGAGATAAAGAATTTCTAACTTCGTACAAAACCCAGAAAAACAATTTTTGTACCCAGATAAATGTTGTTTTTTACCTTGCAACATCGGGTTACCCCAAATATATTTTGATTTCTATCAACCCGAACGTGGTTGGTTAGAAGACAACTTGAAACATTCCTGACATATTTTAGGTGTTTTCGGTTTCCCGGTGCGCATAACAGCTCAAGGCTGCTCCACATTCTTGAAAAGGCAACGAGCAACAGATTTTCTGTTGTTTATTACAGAATCATCACCTCGATTTTCTTTAACTTTACATAGTTATGCCAGCATATCCCTCGCGAAGTACTGGAACTAGTTTATGGGATCAATATTCCCCCACCTGAGGAGGGTGAGGATCCTAATCGATCGCCATATGCGGACGAACTGCTGAATGCGTATGGCTGTAAGTATGTTAGATTGAAAGTTTAGATATTTGCAAGGATTTTGATAGTCATTAACTTCTGGTAAACTCTCACTTCTAACTTGAAGTGTATTGGGGCTGTTTTTTTGTTTTGAAAGCTGCCTTTACTATGTAGAATGTAACGCTGCTTTAAGCGTTTCTTTTGATTGCAGATATGAGGGGGTATATGACGTCGCATGGAGCTCCAGATTGTCCCCGTTCAGCTCGCTATATACTGAAAGACTACGTTAAGGTAATGAGTGGATTCAAAGATTTGCCATAGATAGAATCAAGAAGCATTAAAGGGCTTAGCAATGTATACTATATTTATTTTTCAATAATGTTTTGTTCTTGAAACTTTTTCACTGCGAATATTATAAAGGACGATAAGTAAATATTATTATTCAGTATATACACGTAAAGATGCATAACAATCCACCAACATAGGGCGCTATGAGCGTAACCTATGTGGTTTAGGAAACAACTTGTAAAATTCTAAATTTACATATCAGATAACAAAAAAATCAATTTCCGAAAGAAAGTTTGAACTCTAACATTGGATGTAGATGGGTCTAAAAATCTGTTGTTCTCTTTTTCCTTAATCACTTTAACTTTTAACATTCTAGCTATGTTTAGTGAGCCAGAAATGACTACCTTTTGCATCCTTTTCAAGACATCCTTTGTTCTTACACCGAAGATTTTCCTAACCTCGGCTTCAACGTCTTTAGACCATGCCCCCACTGTTAATCTTAGGGAGTTGATTCAACTCCAAAAGTGGAGTTAAAAAAAAAGGTACAGAACAGCTCCACTTTTGGAGTAGTTTTTACTCCACATTTTTCACTCCTATTAAAGAGTGAAATTTACTCCAGAACTGGAGTTGAATTGACTCCATAATAGGAGTCAAAACAACTCCCTGTATTATTAACTCCACATTTTTCA
>JAOBRB020460707.1:0-19405 GCA_027575285.2 Zoanthus pulchellus | reverse complement strand
GTAGAAAACACTCGCCTGCGGCTCGTGTTTTTTACATTTCCCTCGTGTTCTCAAATAGCCGTCGTGTTTTATCACAGCCTAAAACACGGCTTAGGCTTCTTTATTTGTTAAATAAAAACTAAGAAAAATGCTTTTACATGTAGCTAGTTGGCTCTCACCTGAAGGGTGGTCCATTGCAAAATTGTGGCCCATTTCGTGTGCAACAGTATGGTAGGGTCCCAGTATATTGTGATAATTCCACTGAAATACACAAGAAAAAAGATGTTGCAATTGTGGCATACAATATAAGATTAATTTACACTCAAGTCAAATAAAAACCATTTTAAAGGCCAGTTAAAAACCATCAATTAAACCCACAACTGAAATTTTTTCTTTTAGTTCCAATTACAAGTATTTCCATTTGTGGCATTCGGTAATGTCTTGTAGAACAAAGACATAAATTAAATTCTTAAAGTCATTAAAACGAGATGGTGAAAATTCAGTTGTGTTAAAAACCTAACTATCTTTTTTATTTAGATGTAGCTTTTGCTTTTAAATGGAGCAATATTATTAACTGATTTATTTTATTTAAAAAATACCCTGTTTACTCCAACAAACAGGCTACTGCATGTTGTTCTGTACCAGCCTACTCCGAGAACGCCCGGCCAGATCCAAGAGCTGAAACGATATCATAAAAAAACTATTTTCAATCTTATCTAGGATTTCTTTTACAAGTAATCTCTTATGTTTTTAATTAAAAGATTTTTCTTAAAAGTAAGCAATATTTTTAATTTGTTGATGATGACGGAGATAATAGTGATAGTAGATGTGATAATGATGAGGATGAGGATGTTGATGATTATGCACTGATACGATGATGGTAATTATGGTGATAGTGTTAAAGATGATAATGATGATGATGGTGATGATAATGACGGTGATGAAGAAGAAGAAGAAAAAGAAGAAGAAGAAGAAGAAGAAGAAGAAGAAGAAGAAGAAGAAGAAGAAGAAGAAGAAGAAGAAGAGAGAAAAAGATGATATATATAGACGGTATCTTGGTGTTTTGGCAAAAAAACATGATTCTTTTCAGAACAGTTACCTAAGTAAATGTGTGTTGTCATGGGGAAACTTGGAAACTAGATATCTGTTTCTGTAACCAGTAAATTGGCTGAGATCATCTCCCCCGGATTGACTTCGTGGTATTCGGTCTCCATTGCTCCAAATCTCAAGTCCAACCATCACAATTCTGATATTGATGCGCTGGTAAACCTGTAAGGAGATAAAACAACTGGAAATATCATGCACTATCTAAACTTCTGGTTTGTTCCATCTGAACAATATCTTTACATGAATTTTCAATATATTTTCCTAACTATTTCTTTAACATAAAGTTAAACAGTTCTTTAATTTCTTCGATTATCGCAGTAAATTAACAGTCGGTGACTCCCCTGCAAATAGCAAAACTACAGGGGACACGTACGTGATAACATGTAAATTAAAAAAAAAAAAATCATAGAAAGAAAGACTCGTTTTTAAAAATGAATAAAAAAATGAGAAAAGAATATGAAAAATAAACCACGCTTCAGAAATAAGCACATCTTTAAAACTTCTTACTTTTCATATCAATAATTATCTGATCTGTATAAATATAACCAAGTGTTTCTTGTAGAATTTGTAATAAACGTTGGCCTGAACCTTTTGTTTAAAACTAAAAAAATTGCTCGATGTTAAAAAAACTACTTAATATAGTCTTAATGACTGTAAAGAAAAAGATAAATGAATTCTAAATCATAATAATGTGAATAATAGAAGTAAAGAAATCGATAAATTATATCTATGTTAGCTCATTGTTAGATATTTAGCTTCAGTTATTTTACTTACTGCATCAACGGCATTGGCCAAAGCAATAACTCGATTTGTGATCACATTTGTGTCATTTTTGTGTCCAAGGTACTAAAGAAAATATTTGTAATTAATTAGATTCATCTAGGAACATTTTCTTAACTGAAAGAGCTGACATTCCGCATAGAAGAAAAATATGCAGCCCATATTTTCACTGTTATTAGCATATAATGCGCTAATTTCTGTAATATTAGTATAAACTGGGTATCGTATGCTCCCAGCGTATGTGCAAAGGAGTTAATTGAAACAATTGCATTTGAGATTTATGTTAAATGTATATTCAAATATATATGAAGAAGCTTTATCAAGTGTCTTATAGAGTCGGTGCAGCGACTTAACGCCACAGTTTGCAAAAAAAACTAAATAACTAAATATTAAGAGTGTTTTTTGGAATAAACGTCTTCCATTTTAATAACATGAGAGCAATAAGTTAAACACTGTTTTTCTGAATATATCTGATGTTGTCCTTAAGTAGCATGTTGAGGTGTAAAAACTGAAAGTAAAATGAGGCACCTAATCAACAAGCATTTCCCTAGGTATTTATACTAGGTATTTCTAGGTATTTATACTATTACACGTATTACTTTTCACTAAACTGATGATGGTATAAGCATGCCGAAACATGTCTTTAAAAACAGTTGCCCGTTATTTTCAATACTTATCGTTATTGTATTACTACGATCATTACAAGTTGCACAAAATCTTCAACAAGGGGAATGTAAAGGTGAGCCACAGCTGTATGGAGAATATATAGAAGAACTCAGGAAACTGATAATCAATGCATCTGCCCTAACAAGGACACATGCCCCCTTAAAGGCGCGTGCCTAACCAGAAGCCTCGCGTATAAAGCTGAAGTTCTCACTCCCAATAATGACCCCAAATAGAAAGTATGTTGGTATGACCGAGCAAGACTTCAAATCACGCTTCAACGGCCACACCTCATCAATTAAGCACAGAAAACATGCCAATAGCACTGCCATCTCTAGACACATTTGGGAATTGAAAGATAAAAGCTTTAAGTTTGAAATCAAATGGTCAATTGTGAAGCTGGCAAATTAAACACATTCAGAGCTGGCTCAAAGATTTACAACCTATGCCTGAAAGAGAAATTATCCATTCTGATTTTCAAAAACAAATATATCTTATTAGACAGTTTAGTATGTAGTATGACTGGATATTTTTACGAGTCTTGTAGTATTTTGACGAGCCTAAAGGGCGGCAACAAGCTTTCTGGAGTACGAATATTGCTCAAAATGTACAATATGGCTGGATATTTGTACTCGCCCCAGACCCTCTCATGTTGTTATTTATGCGGTTATTCGTGCAGTTGGATAATAAAAAAAATTACTGAACAAAATAAGTGAAATAATAAGTAAATGCCGGCATGAAAATAAATTTTACGCTTGTAACTTCATATCGAGTTTTAAAAACGAACTCTCTTTTAGTCTGAAGATTGTCTCGAGAGTGAAACCTAAATATACGGACTTTATCAATATTTAATTTTTATCAAAGTTTCCATTTTTTATAACTTTATAAAAAAATTCATGTATGTTATCTGGGCTTTTTCCAATCTATACGACAGTATTATCAGGGCTATTTTGTGTAGAGGACACAGAATAATATACGACGTTCGTGATTGGTCGAAATACGGTTGAGGTAAGTTTTATCTTTCTTTATTTGATTGGTTCAAAACTCTGTGTCCTCTACATGTAGTAAAAGCCATTATCAGGGAATGAATTTTAGAAGAATTTTTAAACTTAGAGCCGGGAGCTTTTATAGCGACTAACACAATCGACCGTAACATACATAATAGATCTGAATATAAAATACTAGTAAAAAAATGGCCTAACTATAATAATAACAATAAAATGGAGATTTTACTGAGAATCTATGGCTCATTACCGGTTTTGTCCACTGCGTGCTGTTTGGATTTTATTGGAATTGCGATTTCTTGTTAGAATCAAATTCAACCTTTTTATTAGCTCGACCGTGCTGACCATGCAGCTCTCTGTTTGTTCGCTACCTAAAGTTGCATGCTAATAAAGTAGGAGCGTCAGCAAAAATGATCTTATGACTGCATCAATTTTACAACTACTGAATACAAACCATTCGGTGATCCACAACAAAGAACACTTCGTTGTATCTTGTCTTGTCAGTGGTAAGGTAAGGTTTGTATACTTCATCAATATCACGACGAAACTGTGGAAGAAAGATAAAGTACAATAACAATAACAATAACGATAACGATAACGATAATGATTATAGTTATAATTATATTTATAATATTAATAATATAATGATAATGGCGGCGAGTAGTGCGGACACGTTCTAGCAGCCTCACCAGAATTGTTGTTCGTGAAGAAAACTGACCAAGGTTGAAGCATCGTAATGCAGTTTTTCAAGCACTTTTAGTATTTTGCTAGTTGGCTACTGACAAAAAGGTGTCTTAATAACGGGATTTCAACCGCTTTAGGATTGGCTACTTTAAACATCTTTCTTTTGAATATATGTTGCTGGGATCAGTACGAGAAGACGAGAAGAAAAGCGAATTATATGGACGGGAAAAATGAACGCTGCTTTATTGTTGTGTGAGGAGAAGGCAGTTAAGGTAGCTGACAAAGGGCGATAATCCACAGCGCAATGGAAGTGGAAGAAAGATTGGATACATGCAATTAATGAAGGACATGTGGGTCGAGCTAGGTTTCGGGCTCTTGGCTTTGAGTAGTCAGAATCTACGGGACAAAGCCGCAGCGCTGGAGCAGATTGTGGGGAATGTATCGGGAGATATAATAATAATAATAATAATAATAATAATAATAATAATAATAATAATAATAATAATAATAATGAAAGCCGATTGATAAAAATGTGAG
Organism: Zoanthus pulchellus; assembly: GCA_027575285.2. NCBI lineage: Eukaryota > Metazoa > Cnidaria > Anthozoa > Zoantharia > Zoanthidae > Zoanthus > Zoanthus pulchellus. The sequence continues at coordinate 14,651 of JAOBRB020460707.1, read as the reverse complement.
AAACAAAAATGATAAGAACAAATCAAAAATGGTCATGCTGCTGCTTGCTGCTGACCAATACAATACAATAGTGATGGTGAGACAATGATGATGATGATGATAATGATGAGATAATGATGCTGCCATAATGCTGCTGCTACTGCTGATGAGATGGTGATGATGATGGTCGGTGATGATGAGGACGACGACGGCGAGGACGATGATGATGATGATGATGATAATGATGATGATGATGATGATGATGATGATGATGATGATGATGATGATGATGATGATGATGATGAGATGGTGATGATGATGACGACGACGACGGCGACGATGACGATGATGATGATGATGATAATGATGATGATGATGATGATGAGATGGTGATGATGATGACGACGACGACGGCGACGATGATGATGATGATGAATAGCTTTTTTTCAGTTTATGTTGTAATTTGCGTTTAAAGTTTGGAGAAATCACTTTGGGATTCACTCAGATTAAGCAATACCTACTACATTGTTTTATGGTTTGTGATGTCAAAAGCGGAATTCAGTAAAGAGAGAAGAAAACGGAACAGATATTAAATAAAACCAGGACCGGTCTTTGACATCTAACAAAAACCCACATCTGATATTTACACTTAAAATGGTAATGCAAAATAGACAAACCCGATGCGATGGAGTGTCAGCAATAAAAATCTTTTCTTCAGTGTCGTTGTTTAGTGCATCATTTTTTACAGTTGTACCTTAAACAACAAGTTAACAAGTTCATGATTAAAAAGGATGAAAAAAATTTTATAAAATGGTGCAATAACAACACACATTTCCAGAAGATTCCAACAATTGTACATGTAAACCAAATTTTTAGTCAAATCACCTTAGGCAAATGTAATATAAATTTCAAATGGAAACTTTATTAATATTAGAAACTAGAGAAGCACTCAGAGAGCGCAGATCTCCACCAAGTAATTAAAAATTATGATCGCAATTTTAATGAAAAATTCAAAGTGATTGAGATTCAGATTTCTTCCAAATCGCCCTCAAAATTTAATCTCAGTTCTTCCATGTTCCATTTCTGACAACATCTGAAAATTTCATCAAAATCTGTCCATAACTTTTTGAGTTACGTTACGTTACTAGCTAACTTACTTACAAACAAACGCGGGCAAAAACATAAATTCTTTGGCGAAGGTAGTAAGCCAGGTAACTGGAGTCTTTATAAGGATACTGCACATTACAATAATAAATTTATATCTTGTAGACTTAATTACGCGGTCATTATTTTATACTTAATCACGAGTCTCTATCAAATGCATAATTCTAGATCTGTTACGGTTGTAAAATTAAGAATAGTTGAAAATCAAGAAACGATTTACAAACCACAGTTATGATGGTCAATTTGTTCATCTTCTTGCCTTGCTGGATACACTTTGTGAGCTCCCTCGCCCTGAGCAAGTTTAAAATTTTGTATGTTATATATAATAAAAAAACAGAAAGCAAAAAAACCGAGAAATCAGCAATCTGTGAAGAAACAAAAACAGTTTGCTTAAATTTGGAGAAAAGCACCGTCATTGACTGATTGAGAACAAAATCGAAAACATTCCAAAGCCGATCAGATTACTCTACTTTGTTAACTTTGTTTATAACTTTTGATGTTAATCAAAAGAATCAAGCTAAATTTGTTTGACTCCCGCCATTTTTCCAATTACCGACGACCGTAGTTTCTGGTGACTAAAAAACAACTTAAAATTATATTTCTATTATTTCTATAGGCCCATTAAATATTAACACTGCTTGCTAAGCTAAGCTAAATCCTTCTAAGATCCTAGTGGCCCATGGGGCCGGCGCTTATCTCCGGTTTCTGTAGTATTAAGCGGATGAGACTTGAGAGTCTTTGACTCCTTCTGGACGGGACACTAATCCATCGCTCCCAGCAGACGCTGGTACTCATTTACCATTTAACACTGTATGAAATAACTCTTAATATGGTTTTATCATCAGTTTACCTGTCCATCCTCCATAGGCTGAATGTAATAAGCAGCTTTTCCATCGTCAATAAGTCCGCTAGAATGTGTGGAAAACGATAAACGATTTACTTGTATTGTCTGACATATATACAATATCCGAATGACAATAAAAGAGACGATCGATAGACCACAGTGAGGAAGAGACAAACCATAGCATGCATGGATCCAAACCGAACTAGGATTGAACCACAATTAGATCTTTTCCACTTTGTAAAATAAATCTGGGTTAATTGCGTTTCCAGGCATTGTTTTTGAAACGTTTTTTGAAGGGGCATCACCCCGTACAATCCCAGCTTTGTTTGCACCACGATCCGAGTTTAAGCTGCATAATACGTTTACAACAAATAGGGGTATAGAAACTCAGCATACGTTTATCATAGTTCTCATTTGGGAAGACAAAAACTCTAACTATTTGCAAATATTAGGCAGCAACAGAACTTTCCTTGTTGTATTATTGAATCTTCGCCATTATTTCATTTGTTTCAGTTTTTAACATGGGATTCTCGCCCATTAACTAAGCAGCTATCTTGAGTAGAGCTAATGATCACAGCAATCCCAGGGATACAAACATCAAGAAATTGCAATCATGCTAACCTTAAGCCATTACAAGTGTTTAGTATAACGGTTGAGTCAGGATTGCCTTGAACATTCCCAGTATAATGACAGTTGTTACGCTTCCGCTGAAGGGAAAGAAACCGTGACATTTCATGATATATATTTATTTGCTATTGTTATTATTATAACAGTTAATAACAACGTCGATAATAATGAAAATTGGATATTAAATGAAAACTTTGATAACAATAAAAATAAGGAAGGAACCACTATCCATTCAACTAGATACACCATCTTTTACAAACAACTCAAACATGTAAATCTTAAACTTTTTCTGAAATAGGCCATTTCCGAGATCCCTTGATGCACTGTTTCAATGCGTGTACAATATGAGTACGAATCCATTCTTATGAAAACGACTTTGATTTTGCATGAAAATGAAACTAAATGCAGAACTCATTTTGAGATGAAAGGTTTTGCATTTAGACTCGTTTTGAATCAGAGGCACAAGAGAACTCGGAAATGGCCTAAAAGGATGTTACTAAAACCAGGAATGGGGAATGGGGAATGGTTTTTGAACAATAAATCTATATTGCAGCAATGACATGCAGATTTATTGTTCTAAAACCATTCCCCATTCCCCATTCCCCATTCCTCATTCCCCATTCCTGGTTTTAGTAACATCCGGCCTAAAACTTTTATTAACCATTATATTAATTCCATAACTATAGTTGCTATTGTAGTTAGTTACTGCTATTGTTGTATCACTTGCTCCACACTGAAGGTGCATGTGGCATATGTAAATGCAGAAACTTGTCTGTGTTTCAAACTTAAAAGGGTTGTGTATTTCCTCAGAATATTTACAAATAAATCTCCATTACCATTTACTTTTATATACATATTGCTGCAAGCCAAAAAAAAATAGATAAACGTATGCTTATATAGTTAACGGTAACCAATGGTCGAGAAAAAATCTAGTAAAAATAATTAGTGCAATTTGAATTTTCGTACACTGGTACCTGTTCAACTGTCTCGCTGTCATCTTCGTTAAAATATCGAACAGCAAAATTTGGAGAAAGCAAATTCCTGTAAAAAAATTTCAACAAACATTTGGTGACATATTAAGTTAAAAATATTTCTTATTTTGGTTTTTAAGCTCTAAGTTAAATTTTTTTTAAAAGACGGAGCAAATTTTGATAGCTTCTTTGTGTTTCTTGATACAAGCTCATTTATGACTCACCAAGTGTCACCCTCATTTTAACGAAAAGCGTTATTACAATACGTTTGCTCGAAACTGTTTAAATGTTTTCCAATCGTCAACATTCTTAGAGTGAATAGTTTTTTTTCTGGACGTCCCTCTGATGCATGAGCTTTTTTACATCAGAGTTTATTGACACAGTGAATAGACATTTTTTTCCACTTCGCCCACATGACATTGGGGTCGTTGTGGCAATCTATGCTACTCCAAGCTTGCATTGTAATGTCAGCACGAAACTCAGCAGAATTATAATGTTAAATAATGGTTGAATGGCCTCTGTTTGGGAGATCAACCGAGAGTTTACGATAAGATAAGCATAAACAAGACTATGGTCACTTATTCCAATATGAGAGACCCTAGAACAAACAATTCTATCCGGGCTTTTAGTATAAATAACATCAAGTAGCGTTTCTGTGTTATTACTAATTTGAGTGGGTTCTTTTATTAGCTGAGAATGGCCATAAATGTCAGAAATGTTATTACTTTTGCGTGTATTATTATCTTGACTTTTAAAGAAAGTTGGTCACAATTACGTTACCCTACAAGTAATATTCGACATTCATAGCATCAAGTTTACTAATATTAGTTTCGAAGTGTTCAAAAATACTTACAGGCGCATTTGGAGGCCTGTACCAAGTGAAAACAAGAAAAGGCTTGGAATGAGGCTTATTTACTTCTATGCATAAATTTTCTAGTTCTGGGATATTGAAATCACAGCCGGATAGAAATAGTTTATGTCAGAACGAATGTAGAAACAGTTCTTTACATAATAGGCGGACGTGGTTGGCGCAGTTGGTAAGATCTCTGCTTTCCAACCACAAGGTTCCGAGTTCGATGCCCGGCACTTTACGGAAATTCGAATATTTGTGTGACCTTCTTTTCCGCTTAAGCCAACTCAGCTTTCCATCATCCCCGGGGTAGCTAGGTAAATGAGTACCAGCGTCTACTGGGAGCTAACCTGCGATGGATTAGTGTCCCGTCCAGGGGAAGTCAAAGACTCTATTCCGCTTAACACTACAGAAACCGGAGATAAGCGCCGGCCCCATGGGTCACTAGGCTCGTATAAGGATTTAGCTCTTTACATAATAGAAGCAATATAAGATGTTTAGTAGGAAGAAACTGAAAACTCAGTGATCAAACATAAGCAAACTACTTAAGATTAAAGTGGAATTCTCTCAAATTAACTTGTTCAACGAAAAGTATGGACTCAAGGTGAGAGAATTTACCAATACAACATACAATATACTGAAAGAGTTAAATTCCCGTAAAACTTTTACTTCACCGAAACCAAAAATCGCACTTATTGGAATGTTTTTTGGTTTGACAAGCCTTTATTATCAAAATTTATATTTGATAGAAGTTTTTGGATTATATATTCGTTAATTGTGGTCTAATGAAAATGCATGAGTCGTTCAATTCTGCACAATGCGCAAAGAATTGTTGGATCCGGAATTTTATGGTTTGTTTTATTACTGACTCAACTGATTCAGAAGCGAAAATGAATAACACCAGCTTATGATGTAGGACCCGTTTACCAAATATAAATGTTACATTCTAGTTACATTCTACGGGAAAACAAACATTAACGACATGACGGGTTTTACACACAACTGTCGCACAGGAGTTCAAAATATAGTTAAAGAAGTTGTGCTAAATGACTAACCTAAAAAATCGGAAGAATTTGATTTTGGACCAAAAAATTTCTTGGAATATTAATCCCTCCGAACATTTTAATAATTAAAGCCCTAAAATTTTTAGTATTCGAAAATTTTTTCGGTAGGAGATAGACAATCAATAGTAACAAAAAATTTGTTTACATTTTCTTACTTAAATATTATATTTTAAAATCTGTCCGAAATTAAATTAATTATCCGAAATAGTTTGTCCGAAATATTTTTTGTCCGAAATTTCTTGATGCATATGTTAATGTTCTCGTTCTACGAACGGATCAATATAGCCTTCCGCACAACAAACTCAAGGAGATTGCATTTGGGAGAGATGGAGCTAGGGACATTGCCAGATTTAAAATTACGTATACTATATGTACTAAAGAAACAGGTACGTATGACGTCCGGACGCTATGTATTGTCTGCACGCCATACATTTCTTTAGTAATTATTTTATTTTAAAACAGCTGTATTTCGTTAACTGTTCATCCGTCTAACTTCAAACATTGGGATTTTGCTATTAATAGGATGGTCTTTCTTTATATATTAGTCACATTTTTTACGTATGAGAATTAAGGGGCGTGTACTCAGGCTCTCCCGATATGAAATACGTCAATTCAATTTCCCTTCGCCTCTCCCTAATCCCCTTGCGTCTGCTAAGTAGTCTAGCTATATTTTAACGATTGAGCTAATTGTTCGCACGAGCCGATCTAAATTGATTATTAAACAAATGAACCAGTCGTTCGCACGATTGCGTCTATTTCTTAAACGACTGATGATTGAGTCGTACCTGAACCGCAAATAATCGTTTCTATAGATAGCAGGGAAATATACCAATTTTTGTTAATGCATGAGATTGTTTAAAAGGATTCATTTTCATGCAGCCTGTATTTTGGCTATGCTCAAATTAATCTACAGTGGTAGTGGTGATTAACAGTTAGAGCTAAATCACGAGAACCATTTTCACAAATTGCGCGCGAGGATTTTTTACAGGGCAACGATAGTCATTTATTAATTCAAGTTAATGATTGCAGAAAAAATACAACAGTTCAATCAGCAATACAACTTACTCATTTAGCGTTGTATCCAGAACAAAGGTTTTCTTGAATGCGTTAAGTTTGAACAAAGCCTTACGATCGTGACTGCCACGCTGTTAATTAGAGGAAAACTGACTGTATCGGGTATTCATTTTACATCAGAATGGAATGAAGGTAAATGAAATCAATAATTACGTTGAAAACTTGGGATAATGAGGGTTCAGTGAATTCAGTTTACAAGACAGATTAAAGGAAATGGTACGTGGTGTACATCTAACTTTTAGCTATTCTATATATTATCTTGTCAGAACTCTGTTCGTCAAAAACTAGGTTCCATTCCGCATATTATAAAACTTATATTTTGTATATAAATTCTACTAAGGCTAAATTAGATATATATTATCAAGTTTTCTTAACTTTTAACATAAAAACTTAATACGGCCTAAAAGTTTTAAGAGCTACTAATGTAAAGTCTAAAGACAAGAAAATTTTTATTCTTGTATTTATAATACTAGTTTAAATATTGCTTTTCTAAGACCATTAAGTTTCACTAAAAATGCGTTCTCAAATCTAGGCTGAAGACTTAAACATGTAGTTATATTAGGCCGGGCAGAGATGTTTTAATCTACTGACTAAGGGTAGTTTGTTGCCATGGAGAAAGGTTGACGCCCACAAGTAAAATCGATACCTTAACCCTTTCACTCCCAATCAGTTATCAACACCCAACTTCTCCTTACATAACACATACAAAATAAAACATTTGGTAATGAGAAATTGAGAGTTGATCAAACAAAGCAAACTACTAAAGATAACAAGTAAAATTCTCTCAAACTTTCTCAATGAAAAGTATGGGAACAAGTTGGGAGAATTTAGCAGTACAACTGGGATTGAAAAGGTTAATCGCAAATATCTCGTTTAAACTATCAAAAAAGAGCAGACCTATCTGTACTCGTTCAAATCTTACCTTGTCATTGTATGTGGACAAATCTCGTTTAACTCTGTGTAAATTGTCGAGTCTCTCAGGATAGATTGTTTCGAAAGAGATTTCTTCAGACTCTAACGAAAATATAAATATTATTCCTTACAAGTCTTCATTATTCTTTAAAACATTTTTTTTAGATCATATTATATATAGGCCTAAGTAACGGCAAAGATAGATTGCCGGAAAATGTTTCCAATGTTTTGTTTGTAAAACTTCTGGATATTCCAAAAGTGTACATGTGTAACTGTAAGTAAAAGAAATGAGAGTAAGCTGTTTGCAAACTTGTGTTAAACTTAAATTTCTGGATCTCGAGAACATTTTTATAAAAAACAAAATATAGATATTTGTAAAGCATTGAGGCTCACCCTTATCGAGGTTTTTTTCTTCTGTCAAAACTAAAAGAAGAAAGAAAATAAAAAGAACAACTATTTTCATTCTTGGGATACACGACGTGATGGATGTGTTGCCAGCTTCGCTCATCAAGAGAAATGCGCCGAAGCGCTGTTCACTGTTAATGTTATAAGTGAGAATTACAGTTTTGCAAACAATGCTGCGACAGACGGTCAGTTCAAGCAACAAAAAACGTTTTGCAATGGCTATTTAATGCACCATTCATGTGAATATTATTGTTGACATTACACAAAAATTTTGAGTACAAATTGTATATTTAAAGATTTTGTTAGTTTGTTTCTTTGAATAGAGCTCTAAAAAGAGATTTTTACTGTTGTTCTTTGAGCTGATGTGACGTGAAGTCAAGATTGAAGTTTTAATAGTTATTCAGTATCCTGTATGACATGACTGACTAAGATAAGGATATAGCACACGAAATGTTAGCAGTTCTCATTCTATTTACAGCGATAGTTAAACAAATTATAATTCAAAGTAGTTGGAATACGTCAAAAGAATACCAGTAATTTAAATTCAAGCTCTGGGTTATTTTGTTTTTACTGAAAGTATACAAACCTAGTTGTCTTAATCAGTTCAAAGTCTAGCCTGGGGAGTTGGATAATTAACTTTTATTACAATCACAGTTTAAACCAAACTGTTTTCTACAAAACTTCTACGAGGCGTGTTCTCAATGGTAAAAACGTGAACTAAAAACATTGAACTTTATTTACGTTTAAAATTTTAATTAAGAATTATTATATTTAAAAATTGTTGATGAAGAGTTTAACGTCTATGATTAATGTTAAAAATGTGTAAAATATACTCTTACTTTTACATATTTTTAAACTTACTAGGTGCAAGAGGTTAATAATTATTAAATTCTAAAAACGTTAGACCATAATTAGCAAAAGCTGTTTCGTGCGTAAATCTCTTACACATTTATAGTTCATTACAAAAAACCAAATTTCTCCTGCGCATAAAGTAAATGTTAATGAAGGTAAAAAGCTGAATTCATAGTGTGCCAGACCGCCAGCTGAAAGACGTTTAAACAAGTTAGTTTTGTTTGCTTCTATCATAACTTTTTAAGACGATATTCATATATTAATTTTATCCTCTAAAGAGGCTTGATTAGGCTTTCCAATTACAACAAGCTAATGATTAATGTCTTATAATAGGTTTGCGTAGTAACTTTTATATTGTACACCTAATTAACGATCATTATTTTAAAGCCTTTTGCGTGCTATCTTTCTAAAGGTGTCAATTATAACTAGAGAAGTGTATTAATGTGTACAAAATCCTTTGACGTCGTTATTCTGTCATATCTTACATCTTATGACTTGATAGTTCGTTTACTTTTTTTTCAAAATTGTTATACTTTTAGAATATTTCTTTTTCTCAACTTTGTATTATTTTGTTGTGTTATAGCTGTTCTTTTTAAGCGCAACATTTTCGAATTTAACCTTCATTTATTTACAGATGTCCGTCCATCTCCATCCCATGCAGCCCAAACGACACAAGGCAATAAAACTGTTTCAACACACAGTTTATATAATAAGATCTGCTTTTATTAAACAGTCCTACAATTCAAAGTGAAGTAGAAGCGCAACGCTTGTGGGAGGTGGCTGGAACATAAAATATAACTGTGTTGAGCATGCGTGCTTGCAATAATACAGCCACTAAATAGAACATTATGGCCTCGCGGGTCAGAGGAGCTAAGCCCGTACTGAAAAAGAGTAAGTGTGAATGTTAGCAGCCTTGGACAGCTGTTTCGGCCTTATTGGACCTCATCAGCACGACACAACAATTGTCGCAAAATTAACCAGATATGTGACTCATTCACCGATTGGGTACACATAATCCCAATGGGATGAATGAACGCTTTACTTTTTGCTAATTTATTCACATTCGTGTTCCTTTCTCTTCGTTCGTTGTTTTTAATTCCCAGTGCTACCTTGTTTCTATTGGCTAGTTTTTTTTCATCTCCCAGCCTATATAAACTCTACATTTTCTCTCTTTCTTCCCTTTACTTCGACGAAGAACTAAAGTCCAAAACCTCAGTAAGTATTTCTTTTTTACGGTGTAGAATTTACATTTTCGTTACTAAATTGTTTCTTTAGAAACACCGACACAGTTCAAACTAGTTTACCGCTAGTTTGTTTTCTTCTTTGCTGTAGCCTCGTCGTTTTCCTTTTTGCTTTCGATTTTTGTTTTCTTCTTCCACTTCGCTATTATTGTTCGAAATACCTACAATTTAGGGAAATGTAAAATTTACAATTTCTTTCGTGTATTTTGTAAAATCGAAAATACTAGTTTGGCAAAAGAATTCAACGTACCAAATATGGCCTCTGCATCATACAGCTTTTCTCCCCTCAAAGAGTAAGATGAGTGCGTCAGGAAAATTTCTTCTTCATCCGAATCGCTATCCATCTTGCCACAGGTCGTTCACAAATTATCGAACAGCAAATTATTCAACGGGAACTTCAAGCAGATTGTTTAAAAATACAATAGATATTCAATAAAAAGTATCCCTCTTTCTTTATGTTTTTTCACAATTGATTCAAATTTCACAACTATCAAAAAGCAATTATCTATTCGTTCCGCCCATCTCATTCACACGGATTTTTTCCATTAATTCTGCAGCCAATGGAAAGTTGTCAAATTTACAACTTCATTAAATATTGTAACAAAATGTGTTTTGTTTAATGAGTCTGTTCATGTTCAGATCCGGACGCTTTCTATAATATTTGAGATTGCGTAATCTTAAAGTCAACCGCGTTTTGTTTGACTGGGAACGATTTTCGAGTGATAGTAGTTGAGTTGAGATCAAGTTCAGTTCAGTCCTTTGTATACAGTTCATTACAATGTTATAATTCTTTTGAATATCTGACAATAGTAAAAACTAGCAAGCCCTGATTAGCAATCTGATTTGACCTTTCCGCCAATATTATGCTAGAGAGAAAACAAAAGATTTTAATGAGATCAACTATTATAACAGATAATCACTTCGGCATACAGCATTCGTTGAAATAATGCTGTTGGCTGAGAGCAAGTCCAGCGGGATTGAATCGTGGACCTAGATCAAGGTTGTAACGCTATACGCGTAAGCATACTCGTCTTCCGTATCTATCCCGTGTCACTGAAGAATCTGCGTTGATTAATAAACGTAAGCTAAAGTTTTGTTGTATAGTTGCGGGATGTTGCATGGCTGCCCCAAGCCGTTTTTGATTCTTTTCTATTTACCGACTCCTGCAAAAAAATGTATAAAATATATAAAAATAAATGTAATATCGTTTTCAAAATATTTTAGTTTCAATATTTTTGATTCATTTTTAATCAATCGTTTGTTGCACTGAAAGGTACGAATATCATTTGGAGTGAGCTGTTTGTTAAAGGAGTACTGAATGCTAAACTAACCTATTTTTGTTTGAATCTATTTGTATAGTAGATTAACTCTATGAAGTTAGTTTTTCAAATTAGTCAAATTGTATACAGAAATGAAGACAACTCTCAAAAAAATGTTTGATTCTGTGGTCGCAAATGAGCTCTTCAGTGATGTGATGGTATCACATACTGATATGAATTATAGGTTACGATATTCAGAGCATGTCATTTATTCTCATCGAAATTTTGACAATTTTTATTTAGGGCAATCTTGATCTTACGAAGTTTATTTTAAGGAGAAGCCAAAAGCCGCCCAATGATCGCGTTTTTTCTTAGTTTTAAAATCATTCTAATATCGTAACTACGTCATAAATAACCGCTGACATCACATATTGAGCCGTCAGTCAAATATTGTCTATTCATTGCAAAACGTTATATTATTTTAAACTGCTCGGCTAAGAACCTAAAAAGAACTTAATGTAATTTTTCTACTATACCTAAAATTTTCAAATGATGAAAAGTCAAATGTAGAGTTCAGTTCTTTAAAAGAAAAAAATTCGTTATGTATGGCGTGGTTCGTCGCTGAATTATTAATCATCCATAAACAATTATTATTCATACTAAGCAAAAGTTAGATTACATTTTTATGCTAATAGACCGAATTCATAGATATGGCGACCACGCCGATTAAGTCTGGGGCGAGCATGGGATTGAGGCATTTTAGGACCCAGTGAATGAAATTTAATTGACCGTTTCCTAAAATGCCTCGTTCCCACGTTCGCTCCAGACTTAAAGCGAATGTCCGCCATATTTATGAATTCGGTCTATGATTTGTGTAACTTCTTTACTAATCAGTTTCTCGACACTCTATATTCAGCATATGATTGATAGACGCAAAATGATTATTTTTACCTTTTCAGAGTTTTCTTCGACATCCCTCAATTCCCTGGTTCTTGTCCAATTGCGGTAGTGCATTAGTGTTGTGAAGATTCCATAAGCCTGTAATAAAAAAGCAACGTAAAAATATAATTTGACCTGGTATCTACTAGACAATTAGACTACGAAGACGAATGGATTACGAGCAATTTAAACTCGTAGTCCATGAGGGCGATAAGTCTAATTGTTTTAGTATAAATCTACTAATCCGCCATAACAGAGTGTACAAATTAAATTATCGATGTAATACAGGGTTTCTATTAGAAGCCGGGCCCCGGGTCCCTGCACTCTTCTACTTTGAACCAAGTAATTATAACCTTGTTTCTGAACCTGCTTATCAATTAATTGCCATCAGATTGTGGATGTAGCTACAGCTGTGTGATGAAATAAACAAATTATTCAAGAGTACTATTTTTTTACTATAATTAGTTTAAGTATACGTCCTTACAAAAAGACTTCTTTTCCAGATTGCAGTTAAATGGGCTTCTATGAGACTTAAGTTTTAAAAAATTTCCCAGGAAGCACAAACCTCAGTCCGCCTAGATATTCAGGCCTTCGGCTCTAGCTCTCAGTCAGATTGCAGAATGCGGTTAGACCCTAAGTAGGTTTTATACCGAATGTTTAATAAATTCGATATTTTAAAGCTTTACTTTAGTCTTAAACATCACCTGACCCAAATTTGGAATCTTAGAGATATTAATAGCTACACCACTTGAAAGATTGCCGTCCGCATCCACGTGCTAGTAATATCACGTGATCATTATTTATTTTATTTATTTATTTATTTACAACATTTAGGGACATAGTTAGGTTCAAAGGAATAAAGATAATAGGATTCAAGGTCCCTTGCAAGGATCTTACTTTAATTGCAATGATCAGAGCAGCAATGACAGAATTTGATGTTATAAGCGAAACACAACAGATAAAAAGGAGCATTAGATATACTAAGGAAATGCTACAGCTACACAGAATAAACACGTAGACTAAATAATCGTAACTGAAGACTACAGTAAACCGAAAAACACAAACTCTCCAGCAAAGGTTATAAGAAGTCTAGCAAGTGCAATGAGAAAGAAGATTAGAATGACGAACTAAAGGACAGATTATACGCCACGAATGGATATATTCCACATCAAATGTGTTGTCAAGAACCAACTCGTTCTTGAAAACACAAAATATATCACATGTAGGGAGAAGAGAAGGGTAGGTGGGAATCGGTCTGAGCATGCGCGTTGTAATATCGCTCAAATATTAAGTTACCCAAATAATTCTTGGAAATATTAAACATATCACGTGAAAATGGAGACGTCTACACTCAAGTAGTGTAATGTCACTTAAACACAAACTTACCCCAAATAATCTTGGAAAAACTAAATATACCACTTGAAAAGGTGAACTTATTCCCATATACTAAAAACAAAAAAATAAAACAATTGCGGTGATGAACAATTTTAAAAACAAGCACTTTAAACGTTTTTTTATGCATGCTTGACATTTTCAAAAGTATAACTAAATTAAAAGCAATTTATATACTGAACAGTTTTCTGCTGTTGCTGCTCACTGGTGTATAACATAAAATGCATGGGAACATTTTAAATTTGGCGTTCGGAAAATCTGATTACCACTGTAAAGCTAAAAAGACTTTAATTATCGAATGAAGAATTGCAGTATTATAGTGTGATAAGCTTTCACTGTTGTAATAAAGCTTTTAAAATATGTCATTTTTAATATAAATGAGTTTCCAGATCCTCATAATTTGTACAGAGTAAATAACTTTTCAAAACTTATTGTAACGGTTTTACTTTTGAAAATGTATGTTGACAAACTTACGAAACGTTCAGTTTAAAATGTATGTTATGAAAATGTTTATCAACGCTGCGAATAAAATATTGTTTTCATTACGAGAAATGAAAATTTCATATCTTCAAGCCACTATGTAATGTTCTTTCTATTATATGGTTATAAACTACGACAAACTAAAGGAGAAAATATGTTTATTGAGTTATCGCACAAAGTGTCAAATTTAAGCAAAATTTAATCGCAACAACTTCAATTTCTTAAGAAAAAATAACTTTGATATCTTGGGAAAAAGTTTGACAGCTTTTTTCCATGGACTTTGGCTGCTGTCACTTGACGAGTCTACAATAATTCGTCTTCTCTGTTTACCATATTTTGCAATTTGAAGCGACGAGAAGCGCGGGAAAATACAGACGCGTACGCACATCCGGGACATTTGGTAAATAATTTTTTCATATTTAACTCCAGTGAAATATGAAAAACATCAGTGGTATAGTTTGCGGTATTTTACTTGTAACCATATAAAAAGATATGATGTGATATGATATGATATATGATATATATATCTTATTAGACAGTTTAGTATGTAGTATGGTTGGATATTTTTACGAGTCTTGTAGTATTTTGACGAGCCCGA
>JAOBRB020459710.1:9370-19409 GCA_027575285.2 Zoanthus pulchellus | reverse complement strand
CGTTTCGGTGTTGCGTGCATTAAAAGTATTCTGTCGTCTAGAATGATACCGGAGCCAACTTTTCGCGCAATGTTTTTGCTTGGCAAGAAGTTGTGAAATTTTAAAATGTTATCAAAAATTATCAACGAAACATGACCAATTTTGAGAAATTTGGCTTGTGTGACATGTCACGCCAACTTTTATGCAACATTTACGTTTCCTTTCCCTTCCAGGAAGCTTTTCGATTTTAAACAATTTTTTTTTATCAAAACAATCCATTAGCTTTCTTTAATCCATATTAGTCATTGCCATGGAAACATTCCAGGTCGTGTAGTCCCCAGGGATCGTGTTTTAGTTTATGAGGCGATAGCGTCGTTAAAGTGCCTTGTCGCTGCTGTAGCCGCCGTTAAAAATGGATTTCTGCTCCTTTTCGAGCCTTTTTTGCCTCTCTTCACTACTGGATAGCATCACGAAGCTTGAAGGTAGCATTTGAGGTTACTTGCTGAAAGAAACCAGCAAGGTGTCACACTTTTTAGCGATTTTTACGGCATATTTCTACTTGTTGGGCTCCCACTGGCGCCAAATTTACTGAGTTGCCAGTGATTTTTTGGAAGTTTTGACAACTGAATAACACTTTAATCACAACATTTTGGCAGAACTCCGTGAAGGCTCGACTTTTGAAGGAAATGCTGTCTGTCCTCGCCAAACTTTTTGTGTTTCCCAGAATGCATTTGGGTCGTGCAAATAGCGGGAAACACGTTGGGGCAAGATTGGCTCAAAGAAACGGCTGTAGCTCGATCCGTAAACTGAAAAATGCTAAAAAACTTCACTATATCACAGTACTAGGTCTTAATTTTGTTGTGAAAGCTGGGAATGAAAATTTCATTAAAAAATCCAAGGACAAACATCGTTGCTTTTCCCGTTCCAAAAACGACGCAAAACGGTATTTTTTTCAATTTTTGCACTTCAACTAATGACTTTCTGCAGAAATGACAGTTTATTCTTGCATCACTGGCTTTCCAAATTTAAAGAAATTACTAAAGTTTGCTTTAAAACCAAAGTCGAAACATAACTTTTTTGTTTAAGAAAGATTGAATAGTTAACTTATTTCTTTATTCTACGGGCAGTTGAGGGCGGTGTAGCAGGAACAGGGTTAAGGTCTATTGAAGTCAAATACAATGAGTGATATTTAACAATTGTCTCCCAAAGGGGAGGTGAACAAACGTGGCATATTTAGCGCTAATAAATTATCGATCATCTAAAACAGAAAAACGTAACGGGAAGTAATAGTTTTTACAAGTGCCGTTGTCTTTGCTCACGTTCTCAGTTGTTAAGAAAGAAGGACGTGAGCAATGACGACGACGGTTGTGAAAAAAACACTTTTAGCTTGGTTTTTCCGTTTCGGATCAGATTAACTTTCCCTTTCGACTTTGCACAAGATTTTTGAACAATAAAAGGTAAAATGTCCATTGCCAAATTTTGTGTAAGGGCGACGCTGAGCAGCTGGTCAGCTTACTGCATTCCAACGTGCAATAGTTGTGTTTTGTAATTAAGGCTATTGTTTTCTGCCGTTCGCGTCGCCGTTGCCGTCCTCGCATCGTAAAGTCGATATTCTTAAATCGCGAGTTACGGGAACCAATCAGAGCGCGCGAAAAATGCGAGATGAATACTTATGAATACTTAATGAAGATATTCCGATGAAGGACGTAAGTTCAAAACGTCAATTCTAAAATTTATTATTTTATTATATAAGTTATCAGTTTTTAAAACTGTTTTTGTAGAAACATTGGCACTGCAATCAATTTATTTCTTGTGATGAGCATGTAGAGAGTTGTTATGTAAATGGTACATGAATCTGCTTCATATATTCATTATTTTTGAGATAACAGCTAGAGAGAGCAAGAACACGATCTGCAAAGTTTTTTACCAAGTCTGATAGTCCGGTGTTTTGCGTCTAATTAAATGATATCAGGGTTGTTTTTAAATTTGTGCCAATAACAAACGGAAGAAACAAATTTGTTGTAAGATTCTGTTTTGTTTTTGTTCATTCTATAATAAATCAAAGGGGACCATTTTCTCAAGGTTAACGATTTATAAATTTCAAATGACATCTGTGGGTTTTTCACATTTAAAAGTGTCTGATTTTTTTTTTTAAAACAAAAACGACTAAACACGGAAGGCCACTATAGAAGTTTAAATAATGAGAACGCGCTTATATGCTGACAAGAAAAATTGACACGTGTTTATGAGGCAGAGAAGGTGATCATGAGATCACAATATCAAGTTTGAAGACAAGAATTTCTCCGTTTGACTGTTTTAGAACCAGTTGTATTGCTAAATTCTACTAACGTGGGCTTATATTTTTCACTAAACAAGTTTGAGAGAATTAACTTTTGGTCTCCAGTTGCATTGTTTGATCAATTCTCATTTTCGTATTACCAAATGTTATGTTTTTTTATGTATTATATAAGAAGAAATTGTGTAGTGATAATGACTGGGATTAAAAAAGGCTTAAATTAGTATTTTTTTTGTAGCTACTTATTTCATTACACTTCCGTTTCTTTCCATCCTTCGCGTACTCTATGGCCATAGTTTATGGCGCTAATCATCTAAGTCTTGGGAAGAGACTTTGACATAAATTCCTGAATTCAAACACTCGCAAAAACAACAGCTGCTCGCCAGAGAAATTTGAGAACGCTTTCCAGGGTTGTTTGGTTTCAGTGTTTGCCATTAAGTGGTTCTTGACCGTCGTTTAGAGGGCAGCAGGCGTTTTCTTGAAATTATCCCCATAACCTGGGTTAATTGTTTAGACCAAAGGCTTATAGAACAATTAGGGTTTTCCGCTGTTTGTTTGATTCTATCAACTGCATTAAAACCAAAAATTGACACAAGGATTGCCAGGTCACGAATCGGCAAAAAAAAATTCTTCAAGCTAGAGATTCAAAAGTTAAAACAAGTGAAAGATATTAAATGATAACTGTTTTACATTTACCAGTAATCTTGTTTTTGGAGTTGAAAAGTGCCAGCATTCATATGGAGTAAATTAGAGCGATAAAATTCCAAGAACTTTTGTTATTTGGATTGCCGTCTTATGAGAATCACAGGAATGGTCAGTGTCTTTCTGCTTGTAACATAAACCACTGTACCCCGAAAATAAATCGAGTATCTAATTCTAAAAAGGAACATTATTTGTAAAAGGAATTATTACTAAAGCGGGAATACATTATTAATTTCTCTCAGAATGAGACAAACGTAATCGTTAGTCTTTTGTCGAGCTTAGAACATTCGAATATTTGATACCTGCGGCAAAACCTTCATTTTAAAACAGTAAATATTTCTGTTATCATCTGAAACCAGATTGCACCAATGAAAAGTTGCTGTTAATAATTTCTAATGAAGTTCATTGTCTCATGAATTTCATCTGTTTTTGTGATTATCGAAAAAATGCCTCAAGGTAAAACCAAAATATTGGTGACAAAGGATTTCTTTGTTTTGATAACTTTCATTTCACTGCCGTCAATTAACACTCAAAAGAGCATGTGTTCTTCATTATTGGTTCAATTTCGTTCCCAGTTCCCTATAGGACCGTTTGCCCACAGGCTGGAATATTAAACTGTCAAGGAAATGTCACATTTTGTCAGTAGATGGGCAGGAAATTCATGAATTTATTTCTTGTGATTTATTCATTTCGACAGCGCCATCCGGTCTGAGAAAGTGCTACGCAAAAGAGATTAGACTTTCATAAAACATAAAGTTGCTTTTTTTGTGCTTAATGTAACTAAATATAGTTTCAATCGACTCAGTTATTTTTTTGTGTGATCCAACCATAGCCTCGAAGGTTTCGGAACCTAGGTTATCACTTATTAAATGGTAATAATAAACATAGTAATACATAACATAGTTTTTCTTATCCATAGACTATGGTTGAGCAATAACCGGACTGTCACAGTTGTTGACCCGTTTGGTGACCTATAAACAGCCTCCTTGACAAACCGAAACAGGAAGACTGCCGCTCAAAACAATCAAATTGTAGTTACAGCAAGTTGATTAATCGTTACTTTTAACCTTAGGGGCAAAGGAGATTTAATGTTTTGAACTTCTTTATATATAACAATTTCAAAACTGGATAATAAAGCGAATATATTCGAAAAATGTTCATTTTTCAGCGGCGGAAGTGTAAGAGAAACGAAAGCTGAAGTGCTAATCTTAAACCCAGGCAGGAATAATTCGACAAACATCATTCGTCAGTTTCGTTTTTGGATCATTATCAAGTTGCACCTTCTCTGGTAACAATGGTGCAATTCTATCTTCTTGACACGCTAGCTATTATGAGTATGTAAAATGTAAGACAATTCGTCTCTTTGCTTTCTTAAAAAAGTTAATACTTGTCCCTCATCGAGCAGATGAATAACACTCGTACACAAAACCTAAATTCACCTTCTCTTACATTTCCGTATCTATTTACTCCAAGCCGGGTTGATTATTTTTGAATTCAAACAGGCTCAAAATGAACCCATTAGGTTGCGTGACGCTTCAATTATTGTTATTTAGACGGATCTTTGAATCGCCATTCGCGAGAAAGGTTTTAATCAGCGCCCATAAAATGTCTCGTATTCTTTTCTTGTTTTAGTTGGCGGGCTGCCGGGAAGAGGTATTATTATGCAAATCCGAATTGTCTATTCTATATTCATGCACTGCACACATACTTTACCGAATACTGTATAGCTAATAGCAATTTCGGTTTTCATATCCGCAATCATAACCTTTACTGAGGTGAAATAGAATCGACATTCGATAGCAACAGACGGGGCAACAAGGCAATTGAGGTAACTTTGTACCTGCTTAAGTTTTCCTAAAAACGGTACTCTTGGATTTTTGAAATGTTGCGTGTAGCGGGGCGCGAAAAAAGGAAATCATATTTTATTTTTTGTTGCGTCTTGCATGTATTTTGAAAACCGACGATAAGCAATCATATCTAAATATTGTGGTAGGAAGGTTATCATCAAGTTGTTTAAACGATGTGCTAAGAGTTTCATTTTTGTGTTTAAAGGCTTCGCATTGTACATGTACAAATCACTTTTGTTTGTCTTAGTGAATTTTTTATCTCGCGCAGAAAAATTTTCATCACGCGAATCTAAATTTTAATTCACTGTCTGTTCTGTGTAAATGTCGTGTAAATCGTCCTTGATTTTTTAAGGGATTTCTTAAAAGATTTGTCAAACTTTGGGCTGGATCAAATTTCGGCTTCATTTCCTCAGGTGTTAAGCTCATGTTGACTCTCTTTTAGCACGTGAACACCAGTAATATTGATTTCAAATTGGCATTTCGCCTGGCTAAAGTTGTACAACATCCTGATGGGGCGAGTTTTAACGATGGGGTTTCCAAACATTTTTAATGTGTACGATAGGCGGAGATACACAAACCTGACCGCATTTTGCGAGAGTGATTATATAAGTGCCGCTCTGAAAATATGGTTAACCCATTCACCAGAGGTTCGTGACACATCGGCCTATTCATGCGTAAAACCAGTCACTTTAATTGTCGGTTGTTAACAGAGCCCTTGAACCTTATATGACAATTTTTGCCATATATAGTAAATGTTGCCAGGGTAACTGGACACTTTTAACATATCATGTCAAAGTTCAGTAAATTTCAGACATGACACGCTAGGTTTTTTGCATAGCAAAGGATTTCATGAACCTTGAGTAAACGGGTGTTCACGCGCGCCCTAAGTACAGAGTACGTGGTGAACTTTCACGAGTAGAATACATTCTAGCGGTGTATGCTTTACTGCCGCTGTTCCGTATCTCAAGTAGACTGATTCGGGGTAGGTTGTTTAGAAATTATCCACTGGTTTACGGTTCTGCTCTCTGCGTGAGAGGCGCATATTCTGTAAATAGCATGCATTCGTGCTTTGCTGAACAAACACAAGCTGAATGAGTTTTCCCATTATCCTATTCGCAGTTTTGACTCGCTATGACTATGGCCCTTGTGGCAACTACCACTACAGCAGCCTCTACGGCCTGGCGTGAGCAGACCCATTCGGAGCCGTCAGCAGATGAACCAACCGAGAAGAATGTGACAATTGAATGTGCCGTTTGTGGAGACAAATCATCAGGCAAACACTACGGTGTGTTCACATGTGAGGGCTGTAAATCGTTCTTTAAGAGAAGTGTACGGCGCAACTTGTCCTACACTTGTCGTGCTTCGCGTAATTGTCCCATTGACCAACATCACCGCAACCAATGTCAATTTTGCCGACTTAAAAAGTGCTTAAAGGTTGGAATGAGGCGAGAAGGTGAGTCGAAAGGTGAGGAACTACATATCACTTGAACCCATCACAATAAAAATTCATTTATTGAATAAACGGTTTCTGTCACCTTATTCAACAGCGGTCCAGAGAGGTCGCCTTCCGCAGACACAAATCCCCCAACAGCCTGTGCAACATACGACCAACGGTGAAATAGTAAGCAGTGGTCACTCGTTTCTCTCTGGTTTCATAACGCTTCTTCTCCGGGCAGAGCCATATCCTACAACTCGATTTCAACAGGGTCTTAATGTTCCGTGTGGAATAATGGGAATAGAAAACATCTGTGAACTGGCGGCACGTCTTTTATTCAGTGCAGTTGAATGGGCAAGGAACATCCCATTTTTTCCTGACCTCGCGGTGACAGACCAAGTGGCATTGCTTCGTCTCATGTGGAGCGAGCTTTTTGTACTGAATGCAGCTCAGTGCCCAATGCCGTTACAGGTTGCTCCCTTGCTGGCTACTGCCGGCATCCACTCGAATCACATGGCACCAGATAGAATGGTTACCTTTATGGATAACATACGAATTCTTCAGGATCAAATCGAGAAGTTAAGAAATATGCATGTGGATGCTGCCGAATATGCGTGCCTTAAAGCGATCTGCCTCTTTACATCAGGTCAGAAAACTGCTGTGTTACGTTTTTAATATTACATTATCATTTCAGTGTTTTTTTGCATAGCAAAGTATTTCAAAGTATTAAGCGCCCATACTTTGCCTGTATTTTTTTGTCCAATGAACAAATTACATTTAAACTCTTTTTGTCTTGGCTCATAGGGACATACATATAGCTTACTTGTTCATTCATATCTGTTTGTGAATGTCACTTTAATTTTTCTCATATCAAATGCAATAAAAAAAATCAATTGTTGTTTTAACTAACACTGTGGTAAAATATTCACTATAAATGTCATTGTAAACACAAATACTCATACATACTTTTTGCTTTTGTCCAGATGCTTCAGGACTTACTGATCCACAATACATTGATAGTTTACAAGAGAAGACACAGTGTGCACTCGAGGAATATACCAGAAATCAGTACCCAAATCAACCTACACGGTTTGGGAAACTTCTACTAAGATTACCATCACTGCGAACCATCAATCCTTCTGTTATTGAACAGCTATTTTTTGTACGACTCGTAGGAAAGACGCCTATTGAGACCCTGCTTCGGGATATGCTCCTTTCCGGAACCCCGACTAGCTGGCCGTATATTCCAGGTTCATGAACTAAACCCTGTACAAAACGACTTTATAGTTATGATAAATCGATCGAGTACCTCAGGCGCAGAGATGTTGTTAGCTCCCATGTCTTATTGTGAGACTTCAAATGGCCAGTTTTCTAAGACTAAAGATTTTATAACTACTAGACATTTGATGTGGGCTATAGACCTGCGTTCTGGGCACTGCTTGCTCTTTTTAAATCTTTTAGCTTTAGACCGAACTAAACTAAAGTAGGCTTGTTTATTCGTTTTTTATTCCATCTCGTCCAATAGACCTGAGTGCTTTTTTCAGACGTCGTTTGTCGACAAACAGAAACTTTATTGCTCAAACAAAAAGTATTATGGAAAGTTTTATATCGGACGAGTAAATTCCCAATGGTCAAATCTTTTAAAGTAGTAGCTATTTGGCGTTTGCCGTGGCATTTCACCCCATGATTTTATAAATAGTTGGTATTTGATGTATGGATATTTGTAGACCTTTAGCTGTAGTTAGGAACTTTTAATGTTTGTGGGAACTACACCCACATTTTTACGTGGGAACACGATAATCGTTCGTTAGTTTAATTGTAAATCGCATTGTGCATAGCGAAGGCGTCCAAGATGCCATCAAATCTATCCGGAATTAAAACATATAGTTTCATAGAATCTGTTGTTTGTTTATATTCGGTCATGCTCTCCAACTGGAGATTCTCAGTGAGTTGTTATCTTTTCTACATATTCCGTAAGACTTCGATTTGATTTACTATAAATTCCAGTGTCTAGGGTACATAATTTTATTGCGACTAGATACATTAGTTTGTCTTACCAAGAAATAGAATGTGTTCTTGGTTTAAAGCGACTCAATTTCTGGCGAGACTCGCCACTTTTCTATGTCGCTGACGCTTCATATTGGCATTTGAAGCGAGACTTTTTCTTTGCAGGGAAATTCGAAAATCCAGTGAAAGAGTAGGAATTTCGATATTAACATTGTAATAATAAATGTTTTAGTTTTTTTGAAATCTATTTACTTCCTAAGTGTTTAGTTGTGACTCAATCCGAAGTAGGTGTTTGCAAACGATTCTGCTTTACTGAAGCAGTTCGATTTGGTATTGCTCAGGAAAGAGGAACTCGACTCAATAAAGAGGTTGTGTTTTCGAGATAAGATATATCTCTGTAACTGTAGAAGCAGATGTTTTCCATAAGAATTAGGGCCTCGACAAAACTGTCGAGAACAAACAGTTTCATGTGTCACCATTTGAAATCGCGCGTTAATTATGCAAGAATCAAAAGAGCTCCCTCACGGTTCTGAAACAACTCAAGTAGCTGTTATGTGAAAACACGGAAATAATTATTACTACACAGGATACAATCAGTCTCCCGTGAAATACAACTTCAATCAGACCTCAACAAAACGATTCTGTTGTTAATCGTCATTAAAAATTTGATTTCGGGACTTTCTGGTGTGCTTTAGTTATTGCTGACACAAAGGTACATGCTTGGATCACTTTTGTATGTTTCCACTGCACTTCGTTTTATGTTTTCATTTCGTTGTTACTTATCTTGTACAATGATTTAATTTAAGTGATCTTTTTATTTCAGGGTCAAGCGCTGGTTGTATTTCTTTTTGAACACCTATCGTGTCACCCTGACCTCGGAAAGTAACTTTTAAAAGATATTTTACATTTTAAAACAATGAGTAGCTTTCGCTAACTAGTTGCTCAGTTTACTAAGGGCCATCATCTAGTTTACTGCCTTTTTAAACTCACTCAGTTTAAACGTTGTAAGCTTTTGATTGTGCCAGGACAATTTCCCACCTAGAAACCGCGTGATAACCTTACTGATGGGGGCTTTGTAAGAGTTAGTGAGACATGCTTTTGTCGGGATTACTAGAGGTTAATCGATCTTGCATTTCAAACCTTACTATAACAACAAAAATAGAGCTTTTAAAGAGGTTAGCGAATAAGGTCGACACTGGAACGAATTAATCAATGATATGAAGGTAATCGTGTTTGGATTTTCTAGTCGTGCAACTATTGTTGTTTCACATTAACTTTATAATCTATCTTTTTTAGAGGAATTTTTTGGGAAGGCAACCTTCAGTTTGGTTTAATTTTCTTTCTCGGGTAAAGGTTTTTTTTACCAGACAAGAAATAAACACACTTGGTTTTTGATAGACTTACTTAACTCGTGCTTTTATTCATAATATTAGATACTGTTTACACAAACCCACATTTGGTCTTCACTTGTCACTCACATGCAGAATAGTTGGCAACGCGAGATAAGCTGAAAAAACTACTCAAGTCAGGTTATATTTGTTTAAACTTTTATTAAATTCTACGAAGCATAATTAGTTCTTTAACTTGTTTTTCGAAGCGTTCTCTGCATTTATTTTTCAATTTTCTGGATTTTTTAGATGATGCTCAGAAGTATGAGAGCGTACATCGTGTTCAATTTAGAAACTGTTTCTCAAAACTTTCCTCCTTAAACTTTTTGCGCGTGCCGTAATCAGATTATAATTCTGTGTTTCTGACCTATTGAACCTATAAATA
>JAOBRB020458700.1:0-19421 GCA_027575285.2 Zoanthus pulchellus | reverse complement strand
TTTTATGCTTCATTGGCTTATGAAAACACACCTCTCGGCCAATAGAAACCACTGTACTATCTTAAATATTTTATAAACGTTTTTTAAAATATGGACTTCTATAGTATTGTTGACTGACTATATAGAATTTCAACCCCCTCTCCCTTCCCTTTACTCGTTTACTATAGAACGAGCCTTTGACTACAACTGCAGTAGCTTTTCATGTTTGATTGACAGGGAAGGAAATTCCAAGCATCATTAAAGAAGAACGGAACTATTGAATCTGCTGGAGGTGAAACATTTCACACTCCCCTAGCCTGGATGAAAGCAGTAACTGGTAGCAAACGAAACACCCTTAAACAGACTGCAGCTTATAACATGGTAACCCTATGAGTATTCGCTATTCAGTTAGCAGTTAGCAAATATTTGCTCTATGTTAACTTTTACTTGATTATTTCGCTTTAATAAAACTCAGCCTATGCTTCTCTCTTACAGATTTTGTTCCAAGGAAATCCTCTTTCCTCGTTTGGCAAGCATCCTTTTGAGACAAGTAAGGTGATTTTTGCTAGCACTCTTAGAACATCCAAACCCGATTTTTCTTCATTTGATTTTCCATGAAGTTAATCTCCACATACCCGGACTCTTCGGAACCTCAGTAAATAGTCCGGATACTAGAAAAATGAATAGTAATGACATACAAATGTAAATAAACATGTGAAGAGCAAAGAAACATTCAATCACGAGATTTACTCTTTATGAATTTACAAAATATTCACTTTTTGTGTAGATATTCATAACCCTAATATCCTCAAGCATGTTTATTTGCTTCGCATTTCCAAAAAAAGACAATACGCTGTTTTGATAATGACGGACATGGTTGGCGAAGTTGGTAAGACCTCTGCTTTCCAATCACAAGGTTTTCAGTTCGTTCCCGGTAGTTTGCCGAGATTTGAATATTTGTGTGATCTTCTTTTCCGCCAAAGCCAACTCAGCTTTCCAACCTTCCGGGGTAGGTAAATGAGTACCAGCGTCTGCTTGGAAGCTAACCTACGATGGATTAGTGTCCCGTCCAGGGGAGTCAAAGACTCTGAACCGCTTGATAGTACGGAATCAGAAGATAACCGGCGGCCCCATGGGCAACTAGGCTCGTAAACGGATTTAGCTATTGGCTATTTTCGATAATGGAAGGTGTAGCGTCCAGCTATCTACATAGACTTAACTTAACAAATGGTCTTGTTTTGAATACGTTTTATAAAAACTAGTTGTTCTCAGTTCACATATTTTAAATTCTTTGCTGTTAGTCCTTTTAAGAACTAAAAATACACAATATGAATCTAACAGAAGACTTTTCTAATTTTTATTTATTTTTTTGTTAATTTTATATGTATGCATAGCAACAAGCCAAAAGGATGATAAGAACAGCACTTAACTACGTTTATGGTTGTGTTGAAAATATATTTCAATACTAATATTGAACATATTTCAATACTAATATTGAAATGACTACTAAGTAGATTTTACTCTTTGCCCATATACCACAATATAAATTTTATTTGCTCTAAACTCGTAAAACTTTTTTTCCTTTCAGATAATAGCCAGAAGAGAAGGAAAGTGAGCGACCGGTAAGGCATTTAACTTTTACAATACGCTTGTGCTCAATAAAATTATTCGTTTATCTGATTACAATACTCACTAAACCGCTGATATAATTAGTTATTAGTAAAACGTACATTGTTAATCTTAAAATACTAAGGAAGTGAGGCAAGAGACACTGGCCTGAATTTTAAAGAATTGAAGCTAATTAATCTGGCACCAAGGTGTAGTAATCGCAATCTCGATAGAAGTCGAATCATGACGACGAAGATGTTGGTAGTGATGATGATGGTAGTGGTGATAATGGTAGTGATGATGATGGTAGTGATGATGGTAGTGACAATAGTAGTGACGATGATGGTAGGTAGTGATGATGGTAGTGACGATAGTAGTGACGATGATGGTAGTGATGATGATGGTAGTGGTGATGATGATGATGGTAGTGATGATAATGGTAGTGATGATGATGCTAAATACTGATTAATATTACAATTCACTACTGAACTGTACGCAGATATGTCTGAACTACTGAATTCATTTCTTTAAACTATCGAAATAACGCCTTTGACCTTTCGAAACTGCAATTTCTATACTCTCAGGTGCTTAATACAAGGGGGGTTGGAAAAAAATCAAAAAATTAATAAGCGCCCCCCCCCCTTGTATTAAGCACCCAAGAGTACTTTATAAATAAAAATTTAGATTAAAATTCTAGATCGAGGCCTAAAACTTCTACTTTCGCCGGTCCAAGGCATCATCAGAGACTGAAGAAATAATATAGAGCGTTTTCACACAACCCCAAGAGACACAAAAGACAATAGACATATCACCCATGTTGGTGAGCAAAAGAAAAGAAAAATCAAAATTCTTTTGCTAAGAGTACGCCAACATGGCCGCCGTGACGTAAGTGAAAACGCTTTAATCGCGCTATAAAATCTAATGTATAAAATGCATAGGAGAGAACAGAGACAAGGCATGGTTAACAATTAAGAGATAAGCACACAGATATGTAACAAAGCAAAACTAAAATAATAGGTTTACAGATTCGCGAAATTCTTCTCAGGAGTTAAGAATTGGCTTGTGTTTTCTTATATAAATGGCTTCTTGCAAGCATATGTTAACAGGGTTATTCTCAAATACAATAGTTTTTATATACGGTAGTTTTAGGTCTCAATAGATTTTTATACTAAATTTTTAACTTAAACATGCTACTGAAGTACAACATCCATAGACTATCTATCCCAGATGTTTTGAACAATCTTTGAACGCCTGCTACAAAAGGTACAAACCCAACAAAAGTAGTAAGTTTCTTTTTTTCCACAAAGAATGTACCAAAATGGCGAATTTTATGTTTGCAATGCACAACGTTCAAACTTAGCAATACACTTTTTGTTTTGAAATATATCATTTTAATTACTAGAATTCAAATTTTATATAAAGCAACTCGAACGTTTTAAACATACTAACGCTTGTGGGATCAGTGGCTGATCCTAGGGGAGGGATCGGGGGTCTGAACCCCACCAGGTTCCTTCCCTTTATCAACATTGAGACTGATCGTATATTAATTTTTAACTAGATGTTTTTAATTGATTTAATTGAAACTAAAACAACATTTTAATCAGCCCAGTTAATCTTCACTTTTATGCATGCTTTTATTTATTTATTATTTAATTTATTTCTTAATATATATATGTAATTTATTCATATTTATGTTGTACAGATCTCCATTTAAATCAGCTATGATGAACTGGAATTTCTGTATAAATAATGTGAATAAATATAAATAAATGTGTATAAATGAAGCGCTAGTGTCATTTTTCCAATTAACTAATTGCCAGGGATATTCAAAAATATCCAACAGTCCTTTGTGAACCAAAGTTTGGATTCCCAATAAAAATTCTTGGATCCGCTCATGGGATGCTCCTGAACCGATATCCATTCGCATAGATAGCGTATACATACCGTCCAATACTAAAAACTACAAAAAATATAGTCCCGTGACACTGAAATGAAACACATTAGAGTACTACCTTTATTGGCAGATGGATAACTGTCCTGTCAAATTTAATTCAAATACACAAAATCAACACTAAACTATTGTTTATTGTGTGTTAATGAAGTAGGTGTCTGAGATGTCGAAGCCCCGGAATGTGTCCTAAAAGAGAACGATTGGCCACTAAACCCCTTTTTTAGCTCCATCAGACTAAAACAGATACAGAATCAGCGAGGGAAAATTCTTTCCAACAAACTTTCCGTAAATTTTAGACAATCTTTTTTTAAGTTTGGATTTCTTTGGTTTTTAGTGTGAATGATTTCAATCAATCTATTGTCCGTGACGAACTCCTTACCGAGAAGATGCAATGCGAAGTCAATTTTGGAAAATGCGAAAGATCTCGAGAAGAAGGTTTAATTTCAACTATGAGTGATCTAGGCCGACTGCTGAGAAACTGCAAAGTCGTCACAGTGACAGATGAAGAATTTGCACCAACAGGTTTCCTTCTGCCGGATAACTTTTGGGACTTAGACTTTTATAGCATTGATTTGGACAAACATGTAAGCGAGGATCTAAATTTTTGAAAATCAAACACGGTCTCTATCACGAAAAACTGCAGAAAAACAAACAAACAAAGAACATCATATTTTTGATAGTGTTTAATTACAAAATCTCGTTGTTGATTCATCAATGCAGCAACACACAAACTTTGTTGCAATTTATTAGACTACTTATGGTCAGTCATAAAATAGTGTTGCCATTTTAGTTTTTCTCGCCTAGACAAAATGTGTATCCCACAGTTCCTTGCGGCGACAGCACTAATCACAAGGTTCATTTCTTGCTCGATTGGAACAAATGTAGCCCAGCGAACGGTTCTAGAGCGTCATGTTGGAAATAAAAAACAGCACCAACTATACGAATTTCCCTACATGCACAGAAGACACAACTGAATCTTTATCGCCAAGGAATCTTTATAAAAGTTTTGAATTATATCGTTACATTCAAAACAGATTAATCATGCAACAATTTATACTTTGAAATTTGACAAAGCATACACCCATAAAACTACCTTTAAAATTGATTTTTTTTGAAAAATAAAAATGATTGGATCATCCAAGAGTTTCAGTATATTGCGACATTTTCTCTCTGGCAGTTTTCCATACTAGCGTCATTCTCCACTCGGTCCATACAAAAGTTTACATGAACTTCAATCTCTTCAGGTTCGAAATCCTTGCTACACACAGGACAAGGTACAAGGGTTGTGTCCGTACTAAAGGAGACACAAGCTGCAGCATGATCCTCAATAACAGACGTTAAAAAAAACGATGAGCATATTGGACACTCAACTAACGTAGGCGCACTTTGTGAACCGGAATCTGATAGGTCAATACACGATGATGCTGTGCAACTGTCTTTGGTAGCACTGACTGGGGTGCCATCTGCAGCGGTGAGGTTGTTTTCTTTTAATGAGTTTTTAGCCAAATGAGAAATTGAAGGAAGTTGATCATCACTTGAAACTTGTTGTGTAAAAGATGAGTCTAAGGTCACAGCGGTAATGCGACTGTGAGACCTTTCGTAACTCAGCGAACCTTTTCCACTTGTTGAAGCTGAGCTTTCGTGTTTTACTGGACTTTCACAAAGTGCCTTCTTAGATCTGGAGTATCCACTGTAATGGAGAGAGAAATATATGCAAATCTATAGACTTTACTTATAAATGACTTCCACATATTTGTCTCCATTCAAACTAGTCTTTGTGTTTAGAGATGGGCTTCCTGACGATTTTAATAAGAATAAGAAAATAAAAAGTAGATATGCATAAGATTCAATAAAATGCATACTGCACACTATCAATATGAAAGCTTGATTCGAACTTCGGAGTATTCTAGATCTACAGACAACACTTTTCATATACTTTCTTACCAGAGTCTAATATTTCTGAATACATTAAGTAAACATGCGAGTAATTTCCAAAATCATTGTTTATAACCAGCTTCATGAACGAGCATTCGAGATAGCAAATATATTATAACACATAGGCTTCAGTTTAAAACTCTCTTATCAATGAAAATGTTAATATTGTGAAAACAACAAAACTTCAAACAGCTGGGGATGCAAATTTTATAATGAACTATACATTTTACTGAAACATTTTTCCATTTTATCACAGAAAAGGGATTTTATCTTATCGCTTATCAGAAACAAATCACTTTAAATATTTAGAATTTCTGTTATTCTAGCTTTACTAAAACCTGGGCACGTACACGAAAGTGTGGTAAATGTGAATAAATAATCAAGTTTAGATAAGGGGCATGTTTGGCACCGTTTTTAAGATCTTCAGTCTGCAATCCAGACGCAAGGTCCGGCTATAATCATCTGCTCTAAAAAGATTTGAATTTTTCTGACAATTTCTTTTCTACCAAAGCCAACTCAGTTTTCCATCATTCCGAAGTCGCTTAATGAACGACCGGCACCTGATGCTGTCCTACGATGGATTAGCTCCCGTCTGGGAGCCAAAAGGGATCTTACGCAATTTCGGGAACGAAAACGACGAAGGGATGCGAACAGTACGAAGGCTGAGAAAAATCACATTTCTGACTTGTTCTTTATTTTGTGTGCAGATGGTTAGGATTTTGCTTCTTTGGCTCAAACTTTGTATTACAAAAATGAGTAAATGTTTGTCTATGAAGCCAAGCAAATGCTGAGTACGTTTTTGCTCTTACATCCTTGTAGTTCCGAAATCTCTAAAGTGCTGGTAAAACGGCCCATGATACATGATAATAGTTGACGATAGTCCCTGATAGTTGAAGCGCGTGCTTCCGTTTGACCATCAACAATCATGCACTATTATCGAATATCGACAAATATCATTCATTTTGAGCTAGTTCAAATTCTTCAATATAGTCGATGATAGTTGATGATAGTTAGGAGAGAACCAACTATAAACGACTATCATGCACTGTTTGATCAAGGCTTAAAATACGTTCTAATTTCAGCGACAACTACAGTACGTATAGGTGCCAGGCTGGATGCATTCCAATGTGCAATTTGTATTTACTATTGTTCAATGCTGTCGTCGCCGGGGTCGCCGTCCTTGTTTAGTAAGGTCTCTAAAGATTCTAAAGGCACGAATACACGGTGCAACATTTTATGCAACATTGTGCGCAACAAATGTTTTGGAGGTGGACACACGGTGCATTAAAATCGCGCAACATTTCTCGTCATAGCGTGGCGTGCTTACCCATGCAACTTTACAACAATGAAAACGGCATTCAACAAGAATTCCTTTGAAAAGAAAGCGTTTTGCGTGCAATGGTACAAGAATAGAACGCGATTCAGTTTTGTAACGTGCAATGTTGCATGCAACAAAACTAATCGGTGGACACACGCTGAAACAAGTTTGTTGCGTGCAATGTTGCGCCCTAATTTGCATAACACTACAGAAACTAGACAGAAGGCAAGGCTCAAAACTAATAGAAAATAAATAGCCGGCCAGACATATTAAAAAGTTTCGACTCGTTTACCATTCGAAAGAACTCTCAAATTTTATAGAACCAGTTGTGTTGTAGTGCATATGCCGAGATATTAATCGAACGTACAGTATAACATAACATCGCCTAGTGTAATTCTATAAAATTAGTTGTTCATTGTATGGATACTACGTGCGTGTACTTACAAAAACAGCATTCATATAAGTTCGTAACCATTAAACAAGCACAACCATCACGAATCAACACACCTTTTTGGAGTCAGTGAGAGATCTTTCTTTGGACTGCTGTTCTTTATACCAATTGCAGTATGATTTTGCTGAATGAATACAACAGATGGGAGGATAATTTCATAAGAACATCATTGACTGTAAATAGATAGAGGCTTTCAGATGCTGTAGATAGATCGATACTGTAGATAGATAAATAATGTAGAGAGATAGACACTGTAAATATATATATAATGTAGATAGATTCAGAGTATGTACACCCACTGCTATTGATATTCCTGATGGCACGAGAATTCCTGAACTGCCTCCCTCATTAGTTATACATTTTTTCTTATTGAGCTGAAGTGGACTGCCAGTACTCCAGATGAATTGTCATATTTGCTTTTCAAGGACAATGTGTATGACCTCGCCCCTGTTATTAATAACATATTCAGTTATTCATTACGGTACCATAAGGTTCCATATGGTTGGAAGTTACTGTAGCCGATGTCAAGCCTTTACCCAAGGAGTCGCCGCTGAATTGCTGCAACCAACTTAGACCAATTTCATTGACTCCTATTTTAAAGCACCTTTTTGAACAAGTATTTGCAACAGTTACATCAATCCTGATCAATTTGCCTACTGAAAAGGACACAATTCCAGTATGGCCCTAATCAAGTGTCAACATGCATGGCGAAACTGGCTAGATATAGGGAAGTTAATTTTGTACGGATGTTTTCCTTTGACTTTGGTAAGGCCTTCAACTCTGTATCCCATAGTATTTTCTAGGATAAACTAAAAGGCTCAACCTTAATCTATATATATTAAACAGGGTCATTAGTTTCGTAGATCAGAGAAAGCTAAGGTTCCTAGCAGATTGTATTTATACTAAATCTGTATCTTTAAATAGGGGTGTGCCTCAGGGAACTGTCCTAGAACCGATTTTCTTTTCTTTATTTAATAACGACCTAAAAGCAATAATACCTAGGAATTAAATATGCGGACGATATTTCACTTAGAGTGCCTTTTACCGATGTAAACTCTGGCTCTGATGACTCTGAATTAGAATTAGAATCGTTTATTACTGGTCAGAGGAAAATAAGATGAAGGTTAACTTAAAGAAGACCTGGGAAGTACTCCTAAGAAGAAAACTAGTGGTAGGTTATACATATTGAGAATATGTAAATCTCATAAGTATTCCATCTGTGATTTGTAGATTTGTTGTTTCAAAGTTTAATTGTATTCTTATTTACATATGCCATAGAGGTGTGGGGCTGAGCTTTTTACGACAAATATCTTAGTAGGATAGACAAATATTTTTGAAATATGAAATGCAAGTAGTAATAAACATGTTTAATATACCTATTTACTATAAACTAATATTTTGTTAGTACAGTAACTAAAGTAAAAGCAAAAAAATGATTTTATTCATTTGTTTAGGTATCTGGTAATGAATTAGAATCTATTTCCATAATATTACCTCAAGCTCCATAGTGCTAATAGCTTCTGCAACCATCTCCTTTGTGAGCTGCATTGGAATAATTTATGTGATATTATAAATTATTTTGGAATAATAGCAGCACACAAACTCTAATCAGCACCTTGAGTTTATATTTGATTCAGAGACTCAGTGACAATGGAAACAAGTAGCAATGAGCCCAGTTGAGGCCTTCCATGGGGCTATCTCATATTTTCTAGGTTTTGTAGATTTAAGTGGAATTGGAAGACTAAGCCATTGGACGTTTGCCCCCATTTGGTATTCATTTATTTCGAAAAATAGGGTTACACAGATCTGGACAGATTGTGGTTGGAAGTCATGCAGAGAACTTATCAATCCACTGTTTAGCCATACCAACTACATTGTAAACAGCAATTTATGAAAGTTATCTATTTAAAAAGTGAACAAATAACCAAATTGTCAATTTTGAAGAAGTTAAATCATAATGATAATTATATATTTCAGATATACAAATATACTTTTTATTCTAAACATGTTACAATATTGTCACGTCATCTTCAATAGAAAACAAAAAAAAACGTTACAAGTTCCTAATGTAAAAAAAACTAAAATGATTGACTGGTTAAATGAAAAATCAAGGTTAACACAATGCTAAAAGTAAGATAACTAAAAATAACAAATAATGTTTCATTGAAATATGACACGATAATTGCACTAGATAAAGGATGACTTAAAATGCTTTACTTGAATGTTAAGTTCAGGTTTTCTTTAGATGTTTCAAAAAAGTTTAAGGACGTTCAAACAGATTGAAATGCATGAAGAAAAGTATCAAGTGTGATGTGTTATATAAGAGTTTCAGCACAGAGGAAATTAAAGGTATACTGTACAAAACGGTTTGTGAGAACTGCAATTTTGCAAGGTTTTAGTGTGAATGGTAGTGAGCAGAGTTGGATGGTATGACAGAAGAAGATGAAGTAGATAGAAGACCTATGTGAAGCAACTATTGATAGGAAAAATTAAAAGGAATTAAAGAAGTACATGTACAGTACTCTTAGTAAACATAGCTAAATAGAAGCAATAATTGAGAAAAATAATATACTAACTTTTAAGAATATTTTCCTTTCCTCCTTAGTCAAAAGACAACATCTTTGTTTCTCCATTTGATTTTGAAGATCTGCATATTAAAATGCAAAGTATTTAATTAAGTTACAATGTTTAGTAATAGAATGTTGAAGGTGCAAATTACAGTACCTTTATACGTTACAGTATCCAGATCGATTTTAGTAAATTCAATACCATCAAGAAAACATCTGGTTTCATCATAAATCTGTCAATAAGAGTAAACCAACAAAATGCTTTTAGTTTAATATTAGTTAAACCAGATATTGGGACCCTTTGGGATTGGCAAACTGTATTCAATGTTATTTTTTAAAAATATTATTAACATCCTAAATCTTTTGAAATAAAAGAACATACTGTAAAATAATAAAAGTAGCAAAATTTTTCATCTTTGTAAAGGTTCTTGGATTTTTTTATTATGTTTCTAATAATATTATTACGAACAACTGACCAAGTTAAATATATTTTCATGATTATTATGAACCATCATGAAACAAGTGGCTATTGGGGCCTGTTGCTATAATATCTCTGATTTCTGTAAGTGGATGCCCCTGAACTGGACATGAATCTAGGACTCTGATAACATTCTATTATTTTCAAGGCTTGTAAAGAATGGAAATCTAATTATGATTATTTTTGGTGAGAAGATCACACGTATGTTCAAACCCTGGTTGGAAGGTTAGCATCATCTCCAATGTGCCAACTGACCACTGCTACACCAACAATTTCCACCTGACGGCATGGTGCCCATTTAGTTGCTCTTATATTAACAAAAGCTATATACAGTACAGGCTAAATCCTTAACAAAGCAATCATCCATAAAGGTTTTAATCTCTGGTTTCTGTAGTGTTAAGCAGATGAGTATTTGACCCCAAGGATGGTGTACTAATCCATCACAGGTTAGCACCCATCAGATGTGGGTACTCATTTACCTACTTGTAGTTAAGATGAAAATGCAGAGTTACAGTATGTGTAGCTTAAGAAGAGAAGAAGGTTCCACAAATTTAACGTATGAATCTTGGCTATTATTAGCTGAGGATAAATTTGGACCTTCCTTGTGTACAGTATCTCTTTGGATCGTGTGATGCCAAGAATATTACTGTACCATTCATATATCCAAATCATTAATTATTTACTACACTATGTAACATTTTGGAATAATAATAGTTCTAAGGGCAACATACATCTCCTGTTAGACTAAACGTCTGAGACTTCTCCTTGACTCTTTTTGTTTCAGGGCAGTCTGGAATTCCAATGTAAAAGTTGTGTTCCAAAAGAAATCATATAATGAATACACATATATGTGAAAAAAATAGAGATTAAATAAAACAATGACTATAAGTCACGTACGTTTAAAGTATGTTGGTTTTGTGATAATTTTATGTTTTGCTAGTGAAGGAAATACCATAAATCAAGAATACATAGTGTTAAGTTGGCTTCTTAGATTAAAGCCAAAATTCAACCAGTTTTACATTTTAACTATTTTTGTGAATTTTTAGAAGAACAATCAAATGCAAGCATAATGTCCTGACACTTGTACTACATTTGGTTAGCAAACAAACCAAGACTTTTGAACAATTTATCAGCATGTTTGTCTTGACCTAGAGCTATTAAAAACTTTTGAACAATTTATCAGTATGTATGTCCTGACCAAGAACTATTAAAAACTTTTGAACAATTTGTCAGTATGTATGTCCTGACCTAGAACTATTAAAAACTTTTGAACAATTTGTCAGTATGTTTGTCCTGACCTGGAACTATTGAAAACTTTTGAGCAATTTATCAGTATGTATGTCCTGACCTAGAACTATTAAAAACTTTTGAACAATTTATCAGTATGTATGTCCTAACCTAGAACTATTAAGTGATTCTATTGAACAAAAAATTGACAGGAACCTTACATGGTTTCAAGAAACGATAGAAATGTTGGGAAATGTCAAGACACGGTTTGTTAAGAATCGGAAATCACCTAACTTAATTTTGAGATTTGTGCAAGAACATTTAAATAGGTACCTCCTACACTGTGTATGTGCACTGTATGTAGTCTCAGTAAAGAAACCTGTTCAAATTCCTGGGTCTACAGTCTTTGACTTGTCTTGGCAAAATATTCATTGTTTGAATTGTTCTTTCATTGATATACATTAATTACATACAGTAACTAAGTAACTTGTATGTGCTACATAACATATGCCAAAAATCCATACAAGCTTGCATTCGAGAGTAAGGGGCTGAAGGCGAACCTCAGAAAGACAAAAGTGTTCATGAGTGGTGCAGAAGGTGAACAGACTGTAAGTAAAATAGATCCATGTGGCATTTGTTGGAAGAGGGTAATGGCAAATTCAGTGTTGTGTGTGAAATGTGGGGAATGGATACATGGTAGATGTGCAAAAGTAAAGAAAGTGACTGCGAGATTGGGGAGAGATTTTTGTGTGTGGAAGATGCAACAAACAGGTTAATAGATTTGTGGGACCTGAGGAGGAGTTGTGTGAAAAGGTGGAATTGGTGAGAGGTTTCTGCTATTTGGGAGATAGACTGAATGCAAGTGGTGGTTCTGAGGCAGCTGTAACGGCAAGAGTGAGAATTGGTTGGGTGAAGTTCAAGGAATGTAGGGAGTTGCTGAACTTAAAAGATTCTTTCTGGAGATGAAAGGAATGATTATTGAAGTGTATGTGAGATCAGCGATGTTACAGTATATGGAAGTGAGACATGGTGTTTGAGGGAGAATGAGATGGCAATTTTGAGAAGAACCAAAAGAGCGATGGTGGGAGCAATGTGTGGTACGAAACTGCATGATGGAGAGAAGGAGGACTGAAGACCTAATGGAGATGTTGGGTTGAAGGAAACAGTGGTTCAGATGGCAAAGGCAACTGGAGTGAAATGGTAAGGGCATGTGTTAAGGAGGGATGATGGGCATGTTTTGAAGAAGGCATTGGAGTTTGAAGCAAAGGGAAAAAGGAAGCGAGGACGACCGAGGAAGACATAGAGATTGCAGGTGGAGAAGGAGAGTAGGAGTGTTGGTTTGAAGAAGGAAGATGCAGTGAATCGAGCGAGATGGAGAGTGGGGGTGGGAGAGATTGCTGGTAGAGTGGGGTAAATTTGGCCACCCTCGTTCACAGGGATAAAACCGGATCAAAACAGGATTGACAATGATGATAAATTATTCCATTCACGCTTATTGGATATGAGATGATTATAACCAACTCGGTGCTATGCTTCTTGTAGGCTATTTATTATCTCTTATCCGACACACACTCTTGGAATAATTGTTAATTATTTGAAGTTAAAATTTCAAAGAGATACAGTTCAGTATTGTAAAAACTCTTACTATTA
Organism: Zoanthus pulchellus; assembly: GCA_027575285.2. Classification (NCBI taxonomy): domain Eukaryota; kingdom Metazoa; phylum Cnidaria; class Anthozoa; order Zoantharia; family Zoanthidae; genus Zoanthus; species Zoanthus pulchellus. Next base: position 6,257 of record JAOBRB020458700.1, on the reverse strand, counting down.
ATTTCTAATTAATTTGAAAATCATTCTTTCTTTTACAACAAACTGTTTTTACACCTTCAAAGAATGTCTCACATTCCCAACTGGGTCTTTTCCTGACAAAATCTTTAGAATGTTTGGGAGAAACAATGCCAGGAGCATCTGAAGACAATGTAGACAAGCTTTTTCTACTTCTAATTGCAGCTTGAACCATTTGAGCACTACGGCTTATGTCAGTTCGGTGACCACTGGGACTTTTTTTGAGCCCTCTGTCAAAAGAAACAATAATTCTTTTGAATAAGAATTTTCAGAATGAGAGCCTAATGTTTAACCTTGATGCAAAAGTTGATTATTTGTAGAGGGAGGAAAGTTGAAGTTACCCAGAGAAAAACTGGCAGAGTCAAACTGATATTGACAAATCTCAGCCAAACATGCGGAGCCCAGGAGTCTATCACAGGTCATAGAGACCACTATATTATGCCACTATGCTAACCTGACAAAATCGTCATTGAGAAAGAGTGTATTTGTCACTACCCCACCTGTAAGTGGGTTTCATGCATAAATTTGCATCATGTTAGATTGAGGTGTGCATTGGGGCACATCTGCAAAAAGACATTTTAAAAGATTAATTTTTTTCTAAAGTACTGCACCTGGTGCAAAAACACCAAATTTATCAAAGATTTTGGATTTTCTACAAGAAATGTTTCAAGCACAATGCAGTAACATAGTAATTCACAATATCTTGACACTTCTAAAAGGTTTCCATGCTTTGATTTAAATTATAATTTCCTACATAATCACACACTAAGCTAGTGCTGGATTACATTTAGATATGAAAGTGACCTCGGGCTTTAACAGTGCACATGATTTTCAGATAATGCAATTAAAACTTGAATTTAATTGAATCAGGGGCTGGAAACTTGCACTATCCCATACAATATCCACAGGATATCAAACTTAAATTTTGAATATCAGACCTATTATAAGTGCAGTATCTCACAAATAGCCTGTAATAGCTAGAGTATTGAATCAAAATGCAGGATATGTGTTAGATCATTACAGTAGTAGTTTGATACTATACTGAAAGTAGATTACTAAAAAATCCTACTACAGTTAACTTTGATTGTATTTACAATAGGGAAACACACAGTATACGGAACCACAAAATACCTGATACAGCTATTAAGACCAGAGGCTTGCTTTAGTTTTGTGAAAGTATCATCAATATTGCCATTTGTACTTGAGTTGTGGCACATTATTGAATTACGAGAAAGACCATCTAAATCCTCTGGTGATCGAAACTGAATAAATTCCAACCCAAATGGCTTTTCTTTATTAAATGGCTGACAGCAGATTACCTTTATTCGATCCCACTGTTCACTCATTGCTGATTTCGACAGGGAGGCTAGATTAAAGAAATTTGATAAAAAAATAATAATTACATAAATACAAGTTTTGCATGATTTTGAAGCTAGAAAACAATGTTAAAAGATATTAATACTGTAGTTTACATAAATACTGTAATATTTATTGTGTGTTCTTAGTTAAGAAAACTTTATTAAACAAGGACTACAGGAGGATGCAATGAATCGAGCAAGATAGGGAGTGGGAGAGATTGCTGGTATAGTGGGGTAAATCCGGCCACCCTCGTTTGCGGGGATAAAACTGGATTGATGATGATGATGATGGACAACGGTATTTTCCCAATTACAAATTCACTCTGAAACAATGTATTTTTTTTCCACATGCAAATGAATTTGTCGTAAAAGTAAATCAAATCTTTGGTTATATAAACAGTGAATGCATATTTTAACTTGTTATTGTAAGAATTTTTTATATAAAAGTGGGGTAAAAATGCAATAAAATAGCAAGAGCCTTATCGGCTCAAGATTAATAGCCTAAGAACAACCTCTTTTAATCTTTTTGTGCATCATAAATAAAGGTTGGAGAAATTTTTACTTTTTCTATAAAAATTAATTTAGCATTGTTTTTATCCCCCATCTTAAATAATTCCTGAGTATGTACAAATGGAAACTGTCTAGTGCTCCATGCAAATGAATCACTTAATATAAGACTGTATGGATATAGAATTTAACTTTTCAATTTACAATACTAACAATCATTAAACATTTTAACTTTGTTGATGTTTGTCCAATGTTTGCTGTCTGAAGGACTCATTAACATTGCTGATGGTACAAGTGTTTGGTAGTCTTGCTCTGGTGACCACATTGAGCGACCAACAAGTATCTCCACAAATGCTGAACCATGATTTCCTATTAGAAGTAACATAACATAACTTTATTATTTATATAGTGCAAATTCTAATCATCAAACAAAGGTTTTTGGCTGTGAGGCGTTGAAAATCTTTTAACTCTGATCATCAATCAAAGTTAGTTTGCCATGGTGTGTTGACAATGGAGAAATTTCCCTTTGCATTATAATGCTAAAAAACCTCATGCAATAAATCCTGTGACTATGGGTCATTATAGTTAAATTACTAATCCTATGCTGTTCGATAGAATCACACGCAGGTAGTTTTTTATGCTGCTTAACTGACGGGATACGGGATGATGGGATCAACCCGTGGGATTGACCTGTGAGCATGTTACAATACATCTGGACAGCACTGTAACTTATCATTTGTTGTGGTTTAGGGGGTTTGAGGTCAGTGTTTTATATAACATCTCCATCTAAATCAGCAACACACCTACTGGCCCATTTCAAAATGATGAGAAAAATTTTGATGACCTACAGATCATTCCCACAATTCCACAAGCATTCTTAAGGGCGTTTGTAAAACCTGGATTGGATAATTGGATTGGATCATCAGATCGGATCATTGGATCAAATTATTGGATAGGATCACCGGATAGCTCAGAAAAAGAAAAAAAACCCTAAAACCGAAATATCAGAAAGGAATGCCTCGGTGAGGCAAAGGACCTTTTTAAAGTTATTGTGAAACATCTTTTCATGCACTGTCTGTCGTACACCACAGCATTAAAAGAGATCAAGACTGAACCGTAGGAATGAATGAACGAACAGTAACATTAATAAGTGCTTTTTCCAATTTCCACACTTATTGTCCATTTTAACTATCATTAGTTTCACCGTGAATTTTTTCATGCTTCGTGAATGAGAACGTTGAAAATATCTATAGGTGATTTTTCCTTTGTTGCCTAAGTTGAGGTAGACTACATTTTTACAGTTTCTTATCTGATCAAATGCTTTGACTTCCGGGTATTTTGCAATTTTTAATTGTTAGAAAAACTGGAGACTTGAGTATAATAATTATTTTGAATGAGAAAATGTATCTTGAGGGGATGGACTCTTTTTAACACAATATTTTCATTGGGTGAACAGTGGCCAGTTGACTACTTATTTTTGTGAATAGTGAAGCAATGGAATTGTAAGAATCTTCTATATTGGTTTTTTTTGTTGAAGGGTGTTTCTTGTAGTCTTGCATTATATCATTTATTCAAAATTGTTATAAATCAAACTTTTCACTTCAGCCACAGTCTTTCAAAGTTTATTTCTTGCTGTGTAAAACTTTTTCTACATTGTGTAACACTTTTTATACTTTGTGTTTAGAAAGCAGCAATCTTACCAACTGTGCCAAACAACTTCATTTTTTTGCTATTTGCATTTGTGAACTGCCATCTTTAAGTAGATATCAGGTCTTCATTTATATTTCAGATACCATATCTAACATAGTGTTGTAGAAAGATTTACAGCATCAAAGTAAAGTTGAAGGGAAGTAACGAATAAATGTTGTATTTATAAATGACAGAAGCTCATAAAAACGCAGTTTATAGTTTCTTACAGTTTGAACCTTGTTTATACAATAAGGAAAGGACACCTCAGAACTATGAAAAATGAAGCAGAATTTTAAACACATTAAAACCTATCTCGCTTGGAATGAGGACAAAGCTAATGAAAAAATGAAGATTTTAATCTTAAAAAAGTAACAATGGATTGAGCATTTTTGACTGTTTTCAGAGCATTAGCATTGTTGGCACAAAATGTGACAAAATGCAAAACCTTTTTAACCTAGCTCCACAATGTATTTTATTTTGAAATTCTTTAATTTTTTATTTTAGATTGCCATTGATGTTTTGATTTTTCATATTCTGAAATGGGTTTCTTTTTTAAAAACGACTCAATGATCCGACACAGTGATCCAATCCAATAATCTGCTCCAATGATCCGATCTGATCCAGTCCAGATTTTACAAATACCCCATTTTTAACACAACTGGCAACAATTGTACCTTTTTGACAGATGTGATTCTTACTGCATGCCTTGAAAAAAAAGTGTTTCACTAAAGTTGATTATCAAGTTACAGCAGAGCAAAAAAAGTCAATAATTCCAGTATTAATCTGACAACACTATAACAGACAAAATAAACAATTATCTTGATTTCCTGTACCTAGTAATTTGGTCAGCAACACTTATTTGTTACTACCCTAATTTAATCATGTCACGTTTCTGTCTCTTAATTCGTTGTTTTTATTTCCATGGCTACCTTGTTTCTATTGGCTAGTTTCTCATCTCCCTGCCTATATAAACCCTATATTTTCTCTTTTTCCTCCCTTTACTCCAGTGATTTGGAAAATAAATCTGTAAGGCAATGTAGAACTAAATAAATTTCTGTATTTTAAAAGAAAATGTTGTCACCGTCTTGCTAAGCTGTCACACAACTTTTTATTTGTCTTTCACATTCGGGAAGGAATTATCAACTAGTAAATTTATGTATTGTTTAAAACAAAATCCCAATCAAATCACAGTTTATTCAGAAACTAAATTCTCACTATAAAAGAAAGAAGAAAAGGAAAATAAAAGGGGTAAAAAAGAAAAAAAGTTTTTAAATGGTCTTTGGGGGAAGTCCTCGATCTTCAAACAGCTTGCCGCAAGCACGCTGTGGAAACTTTATATTTTAAAATGGCAGACGATACCAAGACGGTTGATGAAACAGTCTGTAGTATGCATTCATCAAGCATCTTTCCAAATGCTGCTCCTTATCATGACTACTCCTACTCTTTTCAAAGTCAGAAATTAGTAGTACACAACAAATACAGAACTGGTCTAACTCTGGATTTAAATGTAAAGGCAAGTGCTATAATTTATTCATTGATCACCCGGCTTTGATTAACAACTCCTTTTACTACGTAAACAATCAACATTTTGCCCAATCGGGACACTTTTTATCGAGGTATACTTAATTTAGTAAGCCTGAAGGAAATTTCGATGGGGTCTGGCAACTTTTCTGGAATTCTGAAGGGGGAAAGAGGTAGGCCAACCTGGAATTCCGATGAGGAGAGGGGGTAAAGAATTCTGGAACCCACATGATTTTGTGTATGGTACTGACATCCAATATTGTTGGATGGGGTTGGATTTGTTTGAACAATCCAGCATCGAACACAAATAGTTCTGGACATCTTGAGCTTTCCGTCGTTTTAATATGTATATACTCGGTCGTATCAACTGAACGGTTTCACCAACCATATAACGGACACTAACAACTGATACACACAGTTACTTACCGATATCAACAAAATTTATGCATGACGATTTTTTCAACTGGAATTCAACTTCAATCCGCCCACTCTTATCATTCTTTTCGCTCAACCAACATCCGGTGTTCTTTACAAGGTTTTCGGCCTTATGAATCGGGTCCTAATATAAATAGTAATAAAAATCAAGAAAAAATAGACCAACTAATTGAAACAATCTTCGATATAATTAGAAGAGAGAAACTTTAAGATCAAGCAAAAAAAAAACAACCTGCGAACTGAATCGAACTACGAAATTCAGCACTAAGGGCGCCATTTTGTTTCAAGTTTGGCGGGATCTTGAGATTAGCACGTGACCAAACTTAACAATACTATTCTAGGTCCCAGTCCCAGCTACTGTTGGTAAATCATTTATGTCTCAGGATGTGCGAGGTTAATCGATCAAATTTTGAACAACTTCTTCCACACATTGAGGAAATTATAAAATCAAGTGACTTTATAGGTAAGTGCAGTTAAGAGGTAATAACATTTAGTGGCCAGATATGTTTCAGTTATTATATAAAGAATACAGTCGCGATTAGGCCAAATAATAAAAAAATAGTTGGTTAGCATCCCCGCCAGACCATTGAAAAAGCCTCCGACCATGATTTTTCTTATTTTTATAAAAAATTTTATTTGCATACATTTCTTGTTGAAAGATCCCGAAACTTTTATAGGATTCCATAAACAATGTTGCTTTGCCGTTTATCACGATTTTGAACTTGACTTTAA
>JAOBRB020457751.1:0-19424 GCA_027575285.2 Zoanthus pulchellus | reverse complement strand
TAGGATGAGAGTCTTTGACTTTCCCTGGACGGGACACTAATCCATTGAAGGTTTAATAGGATGAGAGTCTTTGACTTTCCCTTGACGGACCAGTCGCTAATAGTGGCAGTTCCTAAAAAGAATCAGAATGAGTCATGCGTACATGAACATTAAATAGGCCGCTTTCTTCACCATATGAAATGAGATCTAGACGCCCAAGTTGTAGCGGTGTTGTTTGATTTAGAGTGCTCTCGTTTGGGTCTATTAGTAGGAATTTACAAAAAAACTTTGTCGGATTTTCGTGGCTGGTTTTTCTGCGACTTTGCAAATAAGACATGACTTTGTAATAAAACTCCTTTAAATTATAAATTTGAAACAAATATTTCCTAGCCTAAAAAAAAAATCTGGAAGGAAATTAAAATTTTCATGTTTAATCTGGAATAGTTGGAATGGGCCCAAACGAACAGGCCCTTAGTCTACCTCAATCTAAATCCACAATTGTGTATCGTTTTTGTGTTTAGGTAAATTATTTTCAGTTGCGCCATTTGTTTTGAACGCATAGAAACACTTCAACAATGCGCTAATTATAGATTTTATAGCACCCTCCAACTCGGAAATCTGAGTAGCTTTATAGTTATAAGATTTGGGAAAAACCATACCAAGAAAGTTTTTATTCCGGACAAATGTGAGTAGAAAAAAAACAAAGTACTTATAAAAGTTATTCATTTCTCCGACTATCCAGTTTATAACTTTTATGGCGAGAAAGTTTTAAATACAGTCCACCAAAAAGTAAACGTTTTTGCAAATCACCGGTACAAATCAGTAAATGAACTCTTTCATAAAAACTCGACAACAGGTGGAAAAATAATTGTTTCGAAGCGTGAGAACAAGTTTTGTTTATTGAGTAACAATTTGCTGTGAATGAGAATGTATGCTTCAGGATTTCTTTGTTGCCGTCATAACTGGTTTCAAATTTAAATATTTACTTGGTTTTAATCTAAAGCAGCTGTGTTTTAAGGAATATTTTAGTGTTTTTTAAGTATTTTATTTGTTAAGGAATCAGTCATTTTGAACTTTAAGCATATTTGGCGGTAGCAGTGCTGATATAGCTATCATGATTTTAACTCCAATTCAGTCAAAATCCTAAAGACAGTTTTATAGGTTTTTAAATATTCTCTAATGCATGTTTATATCGAATGCCCTTTTTCATTAATCAGGGCTTTATTAGTTTTTCGTTTTTTTATGCTCTGACGCCTCAACATCAAAGTAAACATAATCTAACTGTTGAGAGAACTTTCAAATTATTTTTCTAAACAATAAAGCTTTAGTGAGAGCTTAATTTTCTCATAAATCCAAAATTTTTATTGACTTAGGTAGCGTCCTAAAGCACACGACAGATGTTTCTCGTATCTATTGTCGCGAATGTGGCTGTAAGAACTATTTCGGTTGCTGAAGCGATGGAGATCGACACTGGAAGCCAATTATTCCCAGAAAATGTACAAACAAGATACAAATAACGAAAAACCGAATTCAAAAGAGCAGAACTAAATTCAAAGGAGCGGCAAGATTTTAGCCTAACTAAATAACCGTTAAGGCGTGTATTATCCCAAAGCTGAGTGCTCTTTTCTGAGTTGACTTTAACAGGCTGTGCAAAGTCTATGAACGTAGCCAAAATACATTGTAAGGATAAGACTCGAGAGATCATTTTCGTATATTTTAACCAATCAGTCCAAGGTGTCGCATTAATGAAACGTAATTAAATGTTTCATCAACTTCTCAAGGCTCGGAAATTAAATAAAATTTGTAAATATTTGTTTTCTTTTAGTGTGCTTGGAACGAAACCTTGTCAGAATTTTTACGTCTATCAGTTTATATTCAGCTGTCATTCCGGAAATTAATTCGATAATCAAATTATGTCTTTAGTTCCTAACCTTGGCTACTTCGTTTTTTTTTCCCTAGATATAGTTATTTATACCCAAATTGGCGACAATTTTAAAAAGCTGTCTGTTTGGCAAAGCAAGGTCATGTACCTAAAGATAAGACCGCTTTTTTTGCTTTGAGACCTCGCAGTCACTTTGCGCACTTTTAAAACTCGTTATTTTTGAGTTTTATAACTCAATATTCATATAATCCGGTAATTTTTTGTCATTTAAAGAGTTTCGATCTAATATTTTTAGTTTAATACTGGTCTTAATGCCAAACACCATTATGCCATCGTTTAATACTGGTACTGTAGCCAGACACCATGTATGCATGCCATCGCCATAAGTTCAAGATTCTGGTATTTCGAGAGTTTTACTTATGCCATTTAAAAAAAAAGTTTCAGTCTAATTTTTTTTGGTTAATTGCCTTGTAGCCATGCATCAATATGCCATTGTCTAGTAAAATAGTCCGTAACTCCCGTGAGAACGCTCGAACACACGGTGTAACCTCAAGATTGTATTGCGGGCCTCGATGAAAAGAAAATTGTGACAGAAATCGTATACCATTTACAGTGATGGTAATGATTAAGTTCTCATGTCAATTTGCTTTGACGTTATAACCCATGTGACCTTACGGAAGTTTATAGTTTTCTTTATATTTTGTATATCGAAATTTTCCGCTAAAAGCGATCTAAAAATAAACCTGTCCGTGAAAACGCCGTGACATGTCTATATATATTATGGGAGTTGCTCGCTCCTATTTTTGGGATCCAGCTAATGACATGTCTATATTATGGGAGTTGCTCGCTCCTACTTATGGGATCCAGCTGATGATATGTTTATATTATGGGAGTTGCTCGCTCCCTGCTGATGACATGTCTATATTATGGGAGTTGCTCGCTCCTACTTATGGGATCCAGCTGATGACATGTTTATATTATGGGAATTGCTCGCTCCTACTTATGGGATCCAGCTGATGACATGTTTATATTATGGAAGTTGCTCGTTCCTACTCATGGGATCCAGCTGATGACATGTCTATATTATGGGAGTTGCTCACTCCTACTTATGGGATCCAGTTGATGACATGTCTATATTATGGGTGTTGCTCGCTCCTACTTATGGGATCCTACTGATGATATGTCTTTATTATGGGAGTTGCTCGCTCTTACTTATGGGATCCTGCTGATGCTCATTGCTGTTTCAGCCTCAATTTTTTTCCTTATTTTTGCGAGCGGTTGGAAATGAGAAAATGCAATGAAAAAAACATTTCTGATCGTTTGTCTTTTGAGGTGAACTCTGTAAATTTGCAAAGATGACCAACCACTGTTCATTTTGTCCTCTCTCGCAGCCCTTCCCCCACAGACTGCAGAAGTCGTTTTTGTTGCCCAACGATTTCGCGAGTGTCAGTAAAGTTTCAACTTGAAACATATTCTCTTCTTCAGAACCGTGGCTTGTTGTCTTTTAAATTTTTGGTGATTCTCAACATTATTATAACGTTGTTCTGATGAAGAAGAAAGCTTATAATTTATTCGTTTGGAGTCAGGATTGGGCGACCTCTGAATTAATTAGAGTCTGACTGAGTTGTTTTATACTGGATACTTGAGGAGGAAGGTCGCCATTCAGTGAACTCTCAAGCTTATTCGAACTCCATATCTAATGTCGGACATTTCGGAGCAGTCAGTCATTTAATAACTGCAAGTTTATGTAGGTGTGAAAGTAGATCCTGGACTCTTTTTTCCGCATTTTGTTTTTAGGCTACTTATCTTCAGTTTACATAAAATGTAGTCAGGCCAGGTGCTACAAACCCAAGCCTAGCTCAACACACTAGCTGCAAATCGTTTTTAATTCTCCTGGGAAACAATAACTCGGAAGAAATACACTTCTAACCAGTGGAGTTAAGGAGATCACTACTAATTCAAATAATTCTAAAGTATGCATTTTTTAATGATTTGTATGACTGGTGAGCAGGCCTTGTTGTCTTGTACCATTTAAATAGGCATCTTCACTTGCAATTCCTTAGGAAATCTCGATTGTATTGTTGCTGTTATTTTTTGATCATTTAACGTTGAAACTTGAAACTTTCCAGTGTAACTATGTTAACCAACTCTTTCCCTTTCTGAATTAATTTTAGGAGGTCACGTGACCGCCAACTGCAAAGGGCTGTTGCTGACAAAATAGGTTATTTTTGTTTAGCGACCTCAACAACAATATCAGACTGGTGTGATCGTAAAGTCGCTTGTTATTGCTATTCCTGTTAAGTGCAGTAAATCGTATGCTTAACGTATGGAACGTCAACAAGAAGTAGAAATAGGGAATTGAAACAGCAAATGATTCAAGACAAGCTTGGTTTCATGTGGTTGTTGCAACGTTGCAAACGTGTATTACTTCTATATAAGTATTGAGCTCTCTATCAGTCTCCATCCATCTGTGTGTTTGTCAGTTTCCATGTCTGTCAGTTTGTCTGCTTGTCTGTCTCCCTGTCAGTCTGCCTGTCTGTCAGTTTCCATGTCTGTCAGTTTGTCTGCTTGTCTGTCTCCTTGTCTGTCTGCCTGTCTGTCAGTTTCCATGTCTGTCTGACGGTCTCCCTGTCTGTCAGTCTGTCTTACATCTGTCTTCCTGTATATCAGTTTCCATGTCTGTCAGTTTGTCTGCTTGACTGTCTTTCTGACCGTCTCCTTGTCTGTCAGTTCGTCTGCTTATCTGTCTGCTTATCTGGCTGTCTGGCTGTATCCCTGTCTGTCAGTTTGTCTGCTTGTCTGTCTCCCTGTCTTTCTGCCTGACTGTCTCCCTGTCTGCAAGCTTGTCTGCCTGTCCTACTGTCTATTTGTCTATCCATGTAATTTTCCCTAGGAATAGTAAGATCATTTTCAAAGCATCGTTCGCACGTTCAGAGCTTGCTATACAGCTTTCAATTTTTTGGTAAACTTGAAACGACGCGAATTTTTCGGGAAAAGGCTTTGTTTAGAAAACTGCATCTTGTGTTTCTATTCAAACATTTCTGTTGCTATCAAACGGGACCAGCGAGTAACTATAATTATTCATGTCAAGTAGCACTGAGTCACGTGAGCCAACTGGGCGCAGCATACGCTTACTCTCCTGCTTTAAGTTTTTATCATTGGTAACCTTGGTTACGGCATCCATTTTAAAAATATTGAAGTGCAATAGTCTGTTGCAGTTTTTTCCTTTCGTGTAGCGTTGCACAAAGTAGAACTTGGGTCTCCTTTTTGCAACTTGTTGCAGCACCATTTAAAACTATTGTACTATGTATCAACCCTTTAGTGACTTCCATTGCCATTTTGGAGACACTTCCAACAGTGCGTACACAGAGTTTGTTTTTGTACATTTTACCAACCATTTTCTTGATTTTCGCGCCAAATAGTTCTCCCAGCTTACCGAAGCTATTACAATTACAAATTGCCTAGAAAATTGCACAATGTAACAGTTCCAAAGTCATTCGAGCCTAAATGAGGAAAATGGATAAGTTCGGTCTAGAAGATATAAGGAAAATAATAATTTTTTCTTTTCACGAGTAAAATGAGAGCGTTCTGTGACACGTCTTGTCTCTATGAAATTTTTAAGTTAAATTTAGTGCAAAGAGCATTTCCTATCAAAGATAGTGCTTCAAAAATCATGTACAGCTCCCCTGACCAATTTTAAAATGTTTTCATCAGTATTATATGTATAAGAAATTTAAAAAGACTTGTTCGCTGTGATTGTCTTTTAGGCGGACATATGCATCCGACTTTCAATTGATCAAAAAAAAATTACTTCAAGCGGCAATGTGGGTATCTCTAAACCATTTTTAGAATAATTAAGGAATTTGGAACTTGATTCGTTTGTTTGTCTTAGAACCTCAGCTGAAGCAAAACTTCTGTTAAAATAATTCAGTGTTCAAAATTCTGAGAACTTGGTAATATTGTGTTTTTCTGCATTGCTGATTTGAGCTATTTCGGAAACAGGTTGAAGTGGTTAAATTAGTTTACGAAACGCCTTTAATTAAGTGTATAATTGGGAAGTTTCTTTTATCAGAATTTTCCCAAAATAGAGATAAGGATTGAAAGTCAAACCGTTTATTGTTGTCTCAATTGAAACCCCAAACTATATAACAAATGGAGTCCGCTTACCTGTGTGAAAACACCACACTTGTTTGCTCATATATGAATAACTCTCGTTTGAAGAAAGACAAAACTAAGTTATATGTTATCATATATACGATATCAACATATCTTTATTTCATTTTTACATATAATAAACTGGTTTTGCAGCCGAGGCTGTTTGTAGTAGCTTCAAAGCAAAAATGTTAAAAGTTACGATGTTGTAGCCTCTAATTTTCTGGCAGTTAACGTGGAGTCACTGCAAATTGACTGCACACTGAATTAATTTGTTCGCCTTAACTTGCCTTTAATATGGTAGCATGGGGTATAAAAAAGTAGCGATTTTTGGATGAGCTGCTTATCTTTATTTCTAATTTTCTGTTTTTTACATTGTGTTAATTGAATTCTTTGTTATCCGCTAAAATGGAATCATCCATAATAAGTAAATTCATGTACAAGAACGACGAGGCTCAGAGTGACCGAAAATTAAGAACAATTTAAAAACAAGTTTCAGCAGAGGCGAAAAACAAAGTGGGAATGTTTCTAGTTGAAACTTTACTGAATCTTGCAATTTACGTTCGCCATGCATGTGCACAGTAAAAACACAGATGCATGCAGCATTTCACATTTAGTATATATCCATTATTTACTTGAGTATTGTCCCATATTCATAAGCATTAATTTTCAACCCACTCACAGAAATAGGAACATACTTAGACCATATTAAGGCAGAAACAGCCAAAAAATTTTTAAGAACGATGATCCTTTTTTAAAAAAAGCGTATAGTAAGGTTTAACATAAATTTTCATTTTGTCTTCAAAATGTCTATGTAGGCAGAGCTAAATCTTTCCTTAAGCGTAGTGGCACATAGGAGCCCTTTTATATCAGTTTGCATTATTTATATTGAGGGGGTATAAGAAACTGAAGCTGAATCTAGAAGAGGCTAGATTTCATCGAATGCTAGCTTCCATACCGTATAACCAAGAATTGTTATATGCTTTCAACGACGTCCTATAGGTACGAGAAATTCGGGTAGGTTTCAATAGCGTTCAGGGCCCAGTTATTCAAAAGCCGATTAGCACTAACGCAGGGTTAACTGTTTAACCTACGGACTTGTTTCCAATCTTACAAGAAAAGATTGTAGCTGTAATTTTGGGATTAGCGAGACTTTTCCTAAAAAAAATCCAAACAGCATTCAAAAATAACCGTTTACCTTTTCTTAAAGAACTTAGAAACTTCTGTTTGAATTTTTGCTTGACCCAGGGTTAAACTTAACCATCCATTGATCAAATGGAACCAGGTCTCTACAGAGCTGCTCTAACGAAACTTAACACGAAACTAAACATATTTCTATTGCATCGTGCTATACAGAAAAAGAAAGACTTAAGTCCGAACTGATCAACTACCATCAGTTATACAGAAGACGTTGCGTTTTTTATCGCTTCCCATTTCAAACAATACCTCACTGCATTGAACAGGTACTTCACAACGCCTTTATTTCTTGACGCATTTTCCATTGGAATGACAAAGAAATTTTCCTCTTTAGGTATATTTCGGAGAAGCTATCGCAAGCATTGTACGGCAAATGACGCAAATTCAAAATATTTTGCATTCCGTTCTTGACATCGGACTCAAATGATAAAAACAAACAGTATAGAGGGTTCCTGTGTGTTTGCACATTTTTTTTCAAAGGCCTTGTAAAAGCTCAAACATTTGCATAATTACATTAGGTGTCAAAGTAACTCCTCTCTTGTAAGTAAATGTCACTCGAGAAACTTTTTTGTCGGAAAGAAAAACAGCTTTAACAAAAACATCTTAAACGAACCTCGAAATTCAAAACAAAACATCTAAGACTGAGCTTATCCCAATTGCATGAGAATATGGAAAAGCCGTTACGAAAGCAATTTGAAGAACCAGAAAAGCAATTTCGAATGAATAGGTCATAAAATATTAGTTCCTTGGCCAATTGAGAGAAATTGAGTGCCTTCCTAATTTAAATTTCAATTTGACAATGTTTATTTTGAATCCCCTTAACAATCAAGAATCCTGTGCATAAAGATAAACTATTTACTTACTTCTGTCTGCTTCAAGTCACATTACGAATAGCCATCTGCCGTCTCATTCTAAAGAGCAAACATATCTCCCATGCTTGAAAAACAATTTCTCGTCTTTTGTGTCAGAAAAAGTAAACAAAATGGCGTTTCTAAAGACCATAGAAGCTTTTTTAGTTCTTTTTATCGGATGGAAGATTTTATTGTCAAGTCACAAAAAATACCAACTTTTTTTATTTCCGTATTATGGTCTGATAGCGTGTATGCTCTAATTGTGAAACCTAAAAAAGCAATGGCTTCTCATTTTTAATCTGTAAACGTTACTCATTAGTATGTTATTTAAGCCCCATTTCTTTTAGTTTGCCCTTAAAAGAATTTGGTTTTTGTTTTGAATCAGCTTTCTGCGATAAACAATCAATTTTGCTTCACATCAGTTTTAGTATCAAACTCAACCATTTACTAACCTATATCAATCCAATCATTTGAAATTGATCGTTCGCTCAATTTTTAAGCACGAATCGTCTACTGCATGCCTTTTTAACAAAATTTTAGTACCCATATATTCCTTGATTCGTATTTATTTTTGTATTCAATTCCAAAGGTCTTAAATTCATAGTTGACAGAGCTTTATATACAAGTTTTAAGGAACGATTCATAGTTGTAAATTGTCATTACATTTTTAAGGAGTTTTATGAATTTTTCAAACAAATTCCGCCTTAGAAAGCTGAATTAACAAGAGAAAGGAATCACTGGTGCCAGTGGTGTTTGTAAAGTTTCTTGACTGATAAGTGTCAGTCATAGCAAGAAATTCTGCAATAATTCTATAATAATCTTAACACTCTCCTTTTTGGCTCACACTTCACGTACTGAGATCCGAGAAATCTTCACGAGTTCTTTTCATTTCAACGGTTCAGATTGTCACAAGGGTTTTCTCATCCTCAAGCCTTGTTGGTTTACTTTTATAAATTTCTACCACTTTTGTGAAAACGTTTTACATCACAGCTAATTAACGTTAATCCTGAATCGACGACCAAAAAGTGTGTGAGTTTAACAAAAACTTGCTACAATTTCATGCAATCATTTCTGCTTTAACAAACAAAAAGATTTTCTTTGTATAGGTTTTCATTAACTGCATGGTTTAAATCTTGGAATGAATAACGAAATTATTTTCAGATGAGTGAACTATCTGAAAAGTGTTTGAGTGGCAAAGTGTTCATCTCAAGAGACTACGGACATTACCTGATCATTATACCTTTGCTTGCATTTGCTGTTGTTAACGCAGTTGGATTTGAGTGCAATCCTCGGCTTTTCCAAGATATTTTTAAAGCATTTAGTTTACTTTCACTTGTGGCAAAGCTGACTCAGCTTTCCATCCTTACAGAGTTGGTAAATAGAGATTCAACTCCTGCTAAGGACTCATTTGTGATGGATTGATGTCCCGTCCAGGGGGAGTTAAAAGACTCTCATCCGTTTTACATAAACCGGGGATAAGCGCCGCTGGCCTTCGGTGATCCGATAGAACCAGAAAAGTTTTAAAAGTTTATAAAATGTTATTCGCAGAACAAGTACAGTTGAATTAATAACCATATTATCGTAGTTTGCTATTATAGGAAAGACAGCTATATATACTAAATTATATATATAACAGGTATATATAACCTATATGTATATATATAACACGAAATAGTTATATTTAGATGTTGAAATCTAAAATACCGTAATAAAATTTAAAAACGCTTAACTCTGAACATGCATCGTTATCAGAGAGCATTTTTAGCCGTATTAGCTTTTTGATTTTAAAAAGTATCTGTGTGTGCGTGTGTGTGCTGTGTGTGTGTTGTGTGTGTGTTTTTAAAATAAATAATAAAAAGTTTGGCAGCAGTTACAACCGTCCATTATAAATTAAATATTTTTTTATTTTAAAAAATGCTTTTATAAATGTTTTGTATAGGATTCGTAAAAACTGCACCATCAATTAAAAAGCTATCGAGAATTACTATGAGTTCCCTGTTGTTTTTATTTTTGTAATGTTTTGTCGTCAGATTTTAGATTTTTTATATTTATATATATTTCATATTCGTTTGAAAATCAAGTTGTATAACGCAAGTAATGTCCTTGTCAGTTGCTACGATTTCAGGCTTACAGCTGAAAAAATCTAATTTGACCGACTAGTATAATGCCAACACTTAGAGCTTAGTTAAAAAAATGTCTCCTATTTATAAAGTCGAGTATTCATCTAAAGTATAGTAAGAAGCTTTCACTTCACTAACAGCTGGGAAAAACTTAATAAGTTTTTTTAAGCAAATGAACTGAATTTTTTTTAAGTCACGATAGTGGCTGCCTGTTTAGGCTACTAGAGTGGTAATTTGAATAGCTGCCAAAATAACGATATTTTTAACAATTTTTATTCGACAAACTGTTACAAGTTTAACGTTTTATCTTATAAGTATCAACCAAAAAATTTTTAATGAAAATAAACAAAAGAAATATTTAAGTCTGGCCTATAAATGGTTTGAAAACAAACCATGAATTAGATATAGTCGATTTTATCTTGATCAAGTATGAATGAAGCTTATACATCTTTACGGAGGGAAGAGAACGTTTTTTATCTCGCGTGTTTGCGCCATTGATCAAAAATAATCAAATTTTGTTACAGGAGTGGCACTTTGTTTTTCTTTGATGAAAACTTGGGATGCGAAATAACAACAACATGAACTTTGAGGTGAGATTGACGAACGTATTTTCAAAATAGATAGATTTGTAAAGTTTCTTAACAAAATATATTCGCTACAGAAAGGTCTTTGTTTATTGATTGAAATTGAAAGCAGTATAAAGAATTGTGTGTGTTAAAGTATAGCGTGGCCCATTGATACGATCTTCTGTAAATTAATATTAAATGGATTAGTACTCGACAAAATTCTCAGCCTTTGAAAAAGCTGACATTGAAGTCTAAACAATGGTGATATACTCGGGTCTTTTGTTTTCAAATGAAACCTTGTTGTTGCATAAACTAACCTAAGGATTTTAACATGGCTTGTTCCGTCAGCCTGAAAACTTCAGAATATGAGGTGCACAATGTCTGTTCATTTATCAACATCGCTATCAAGTTTTACGATAAGGTCATTTTTAGATTTCCCGATAAATATTAAAGGAAAATACATTTCAACCAATCACTTGTTTTAGCTCCGTCAAAGGCATGTCTTAGGCTGTTTGCAAAAACAACTTCCAAAATGTATTATTGAACTTGCTTAAACGGAATTTTTCATAACGCTAATGCTCCCTAGATGAATATGTATTATACCTAGTGGAAAAAGAAGTGAACTTAATGGAAGATTTTTTCATTTATGTTAGAATTGTACTTTGCTTCGTTCTCTGTGCTGTTTAAAAAGAAAGTTATTGCCCGAACGAAATGCTGACTTTTCGGCCTCTTGTTGATTTCTTAAATTTAGTTTGACACATTTTCTCATTCGCTTTTCAGTAATATTTTTCACTTATGAGGTTTTAAATGGCTTATCTTAACCATCAGTGGGGAATACACGTGGATATTGTCCGAGATAATGCATAAATTTAGTCACGTATATTTTCAAATGTCAACGTTATTCAATTGGAATAGCGCCCTAAACAGAATGGTGTAATATACGCTAATTCACAACTACCAGCAATTAAGAGGCAGGCGGAGAAGATATAGCCTCATTATTGGCCTTGTCGATTCAAAACCTATAACATAACAATGTAAATAATTGGTGGAAATATACTGGTTTATAAACGGAATTGAAAACCGTTTGGGTAAATTATTAAAAGTGGTAATATACTCGTCGAAGCATTTGTCTGACAGTAATATTCAAACAATCAATGTGCGAAATTTCCCTTTTGTCGATAAAACAACTGATAACTAAATTTAGGGATTACAAGCAGATTTGTAAACATTGTTCGCTTTGAAATTTGCCAGAAAAGTTCAGCGTTATTGCGAGTAATCTGACGATCTTTTTTCACGTCCGTAACTGTTTCCTCCTGTTAAACTAGATACATATCGAATTTTTTTTTTACCACGGAGACAGGTTTTTTCAGGAAGGGCATTATGTCTATATGTGTATGCTTGTCATTGACAAAGAAAAGCTAAGATGATAAAAATCAACAAATCAACCCTAATGGAACTGAAGGTGACAATCAACAATGCCGTGTCATCTAGCACCTAGCTGCTCGCTTTTGAACGCGACGTTTCGAGGGGGGGCATTGTATACATATGTACAGCAGGCGCACTGCAGCTCACTAAAACGAGTCCCGTAAGCAATAAAGAGCGAGACATGGCGCTTCAGTTAAACGAAGAAGAAAATCGGCGTGTTTCGTCATTTCGAATTGCCGATATTCTGGCTGAGCCAGGCAAGAGCAAAGCTGAAAGTTCTACGAGAACTGAAGCTCAAGGGACTCTCAACACATCGCTCCATCATTCACTTAACTTCGGCGTGGACCAAATTCTTTCTCACCCTCGCATTTCGGAGCACAAGAATGAAATGAAATTTTACGGTAAGTCGGGTAAGAATTTAAATCTAGCACCTTTAGTGATTATCCTGCTCAATTATATTGTAGAAAGAATGTCAGAGTTTTGATTTGATTAAGCTAATTGTTGCTTAATATTTCTATGGTTCTTTTATCATTCACGATCATAAAAAAACATAACACTAATATTATATGCGCGCAGTTACGTTTTTATGACGCACTTGGACTCCATGTTCTCAAAATGCAGTAGAACAAGCTATCACTATCAGTGTAGCTGATAAATCTTGGTGCATGCTTTATTTTTTTTTTAAAAAGTTATGTGATTTGTATATTTCAAGTACTTTTATATAAATCCTTCTTCACATATAGACATTACCATAAACTACATATTCTTCATCGATGTCTTTTTCTGTTTGACACGTCAATGATCGGGAGCAGTTTTGTGTGTTCTTGCACGGAAAGATTCTACAAGAACAAACACATAGATTGCATGTAAAAGGCACTATCAACAGCTGTCCACGCCAGTTTGAAACCTTTCTGAATAATGTAACAAAAGGCAACGGTTGCAGATATTGTTTTGAAACTTGTGTAACAAAAGGAAGCAATTTGAAGTTTTATTAAAAAGTCTTACAGGGGAAGTGTTAAAAGGTATTAATGTCAAGAGAATGATTTCTCAAGCAAAAACGGTCTATATCTGTCAATTGTTAATGGCTTGCGTTTTCCTCAATTCAAGCAATGAAACTTATCCACCTGGGGTATTCAAAACCTCGCTTTCTCCAATCCACGAGAGCTTAAAATAGGACACTTGTTCCACCCTTGATTTAATTATCATTTGCTGCTTTCAAGTTGTCTGTACGAGAGAAAGAAAATAGCGTGCATTGTTTTGGAAATCAATGGCCTTGGAGTTCTTGCTATTGTGTATGCGAACAGCAGCGGAAGTTTCCACTCTGTACGATTGAAAAATGATTAAGTACAGTAATCCGAAGGCCCACATTTCTATGAAAGAGCGTTCTTAATGAGTTCGAAATAAGAACGTATTAAAGTTGTCTTGCGTCTTAAATTTGAGATGCTTTATTAAGCTGCAGTAAGATATATCGTTAAATTACCCAATAATAGTTAAAGATTCTATTTTGTTATCTTTTGAATTAACTATGCATTCTTAACTTAAATCTATCGTGTGGTTGCACAAAGAGTTTTATGATAGACTTCGGTAACCGTTATGAGCTGAGCGAAACTATAGTTGTAAACGATTGCTGGAAGAATGTATGAACTCTTTTAATGATTCCATGGCATGGAATGGTTCAAAATTCCAGGAACTCTTTTTAAAATATCTTCATTTTTTTCTAAAAACGACCAATAAAAATAGATTTCACGCATAACGAACTTGAAATAAATATTTTTATCAATTATAGATTGTGTAAAACCAATAATTTCTTTCGTTAGAACGAAGTGTGTTCTTGTTCTGTTGTTGCATACAAGAGTTTTGTTAAGTACATGTGTTGCTGTTAGAAAATAGAAACATTATCATCTAAATAATGAAATAAAACCCCAACATTCAAATGAAACCAAATAGAGGAAGTTTTTTTTCATTATTTTGACTCCAAGCCTTATGACACTTATATTTTCGATCAAACGATACACTTTTTTTCCTGACAACTCACACTCAACGCTTTTCATATACAAAGCCATGGAGGTCCATATCGATACGCCTTTCAACAATCAAACGTTAATTCCAACGCTTATAGCTGTAATTCAACTTTCCATAGAATACGTGAGAGTGGTGTTATTACTTAATAAAAAGGGAAAAAAATCCTGGTTCATAATACTTGACTATAACAAGTAAAGATGGACTGGTCAACGCTGAACCTTTATTGTATAAAACTTTTAAAAGCTTCATCGTTTCGAGTGAATCATATTTGTGTTTTAGAATAAAGTCGTGGCAAAGAGCAATCTAATATTGGCAATAAAAAAACCTGCAAAAACATTTTTTAATTTATTTCACTAAAATGCATATAAGATCTTTAACCATCTATCTTTGTAGTCTTAGCTGTTGAGAAGGAAACATCATTTATTTTTTTTCTTCAAATAACAGAGAAGTTCCAAATTGCATAATTGCGGGTATCAGTTCTGGATGAGTAATAAGCCGAGATACCTAAATTAATAAGGTATTGAAGTTTTCATGAGAGAAAGAAATTTTAACATTGATTAACGTTTCTGCATGCAATTCAACTTGAAAAAGATTTCCTTTACAACCTAATTAAACAAAGTAAATCTTATGGCCCAATGTAAGGGCAAAGACATTTGGACATTTTAATCAATTTGGCTTAATCCCATATGAACACATTTGAAAATCAAGATTTTTTCACAGATAAAGATTTTAAATGAGTTAGTATTGATTTTATGTCGCTAAAGAACTTTATTATAAAAAGTTGTCCAATATAAAAAGCCAAACGTGTAACAGGCAAATAAACACAAATTGTGATAATTAAATGGAATAATTAAGATACACTACATTTTAGATTATACGAACGCTTAAGGAATTTTTCCTTACTGCAAAACCTTAGCAAACCATTGTAAGCTTGATAATTTTCTATTTATAACTTAAAATAAGCCAATTAATGTTTGTACAACTCCGTAATTGATACTGCGAAAACTCGAAATTCATGTTCAAAAAAAGGTTTTCTTTTGACGCATTTACGGAACCTTCAAAAGTCTGAAAATTCATCTACAAATCAAATGATTTGTCAAATGTATGAGTTCTAAAGTTTTATCTTTAATTTTCAATACAGCCACAATTGTTACTGAACAGAAAGTAACCGCAAACACGAGGCCACACCATTTAATGAAATCTTTCATCACTTTCGCTGTTCAAAGAGGTATTAAAGAAAATCAACACAGTTTTAAAAAAAAGCAAAGTCGATTTTGCTATTTGATCCAATAAAGGTTTTAAATATTTGAAACAAACACAGTTGGATCTAGAAGGTGTAAATAAGCTATTTATTATACTGCAGCCCATCAATATAATTTTAACACGTAATCCATATGAACCACACAGACGATTGAACTCTGTGTAGTAATGATAATAGATATTAATAGCATTGACTTAAGGACAATTGAGATAAAATGCAGCTGCCTCAAGTGAACTAATTAAACTTAGCCGTGAAATAAAAAAGAAATGATTTTCAAATACTCTGAATTTTTCCTATGACATGTTTAAGTGGAAACAATTTTTACGTTTTTCCACCATTTAGAAAGCATTGAGTTTCATACTAAACTTGCTGATTTTAATGAGGCGCAGCTGTCAAAACAAGAAAAACAGTGGCCGCCACGCCCATATGCCAACACTAAACACTCGTATTAAGACAACTAGCAGCAATTAGCTGTGATAGAATATTACTGATAGCCTTTTAAAAAGTCTTTCGCAGCAAAATTTGATACATCGGGTCGTTCAGTAACTTTGATAACGAAATATTTAAGAGAAATCTGTAGATAAAAAAAACAGCAATGTTTGGCCCTGATTTTATTAACCCACTGTCGTGGAAAAAATTTTCTGCTAACTTTTAAATATCCATTTGTGTGTTTGTCTTTCTTTGTTTCTACAACCATTCGTGTGATAAAAGCCTAAATGGAATTAATCTGCACGACTTGCAAAACAAATATTTTTCTTGCTTTGAAACACTGGGGCCAAGAAGGACGTGGTTAATTTCGTACTTGACCAACAAAGACTGTTTTTGCTATTTTAGTTAATTAGCTGTCCATAGTTCTTCGAGGCCTGACTATGGTGCAACATAGTACATACACGGACGTACACACAGTCACTAACAGCCGTCTTTGTGAACACTTTTAAAAACTCCAGTAACACACAGTTGGTGGTCAGAGCAAACCACCCAGGATGTAAAATCAAAAATATCTGTTTTATGTTAAGAATATGAAGCGATTTCGTTGGAGTGATAACAATACACTTAACCACAAGCCCAGCCGAGTCTCCAACATGTCTTCAGCTTGTTGTTTTGAAAGGGTCGTGTTTCATTTTAGCATCTTAAAACAAAATGAAATAGTCGATATGTGTTCTTTTGTTGAAATTTCTCTCTCTAAATTATTTTCCCTTTGATTCCAAGTCTTCCAAGATATGAGATAACTTGCTATTTCTAACAGAATCTGAGAATGTGACTGCTACGAGTGCACCATTTTGTTATCGTGACAATAGTGCCTTTTACTGGTCTATTTTTAGCATTTGATTTTTTGAATTCAAACCGCTGGTTTCATGTATCGTATGTTCCGTAAAGCTAGTGTCATCCTTGAATCAACTTTAGATAGATTTTATGTTCCTCCGCGGTGTTATCTGTTCTCCCGAAAACTGGGCTCTAGTGCTGTGTGCTCCCCTTACCCCTCCCCATAGAACAATTTCAGTGTTACGTGTTTGTTTCAAGGCGGTAGACTTGGTAAACGTTTCAGTGCACAACAAAACAGAAAGAAAAATAATCATAAAACAACGTAATCACGCTTTAATAAAAAGTGTAATATCCGAAATTTGAATTTTGATTGCTAAGTTTGATTCTGCCTTATGAAATAGAAACTAGGTGAGATTTTTATTCATAAACTGTCTGCCCCAGAAAGCCTAGGTTCCAGGCCTGATAGTAGTACTATTGCGAAATCCTAGGCTTTCTCGGATAACGGTTTTTTGTGACCCATTTATTTTTGTCAAGGCTGTTTTTCCGCTTCGAAAGAGGCCGAGTTTTCAAAGAACAAGTCGGCAGTCTCATTCTGGGAAGCGCTTCCGTCTATTCGCCTGGCATAATTTTACGGCCTATTTATTCGCCTAATCCTGTGCGAAAAAATTTTTGGACTGCAACGGATTTCTTGGAAATGAAGCAGTTCGAATGGCATTCGTCGGGTCTTGCGTTCTTCCTTTACTCATATTATGTAAAGAGTACTCTTATTATGTAGTGCTAGAGGAAAGTATTCAAAAACCAATCAAATCAGCTGAAACTCAACCGAAGATTTAAAGTAGGCTTCAAGAACACACTGAGTAAGTTTCAAAGTATTTTATGTTGTTATTAGCCATTTCGGAGTTGCGCAGGGAACTTGGGCGAGTTTCAGATTTAAACCAATCAATAAATTGACACCACCAAATGAAAGATCATGTTGAGGGATGCCATTTGACCAAGTTTGATGCTTTTCGGGTAAACAGAGACAAAGTTATAGACCTTGAAACATGGTTTAAATCCATACAAATGTCTGTAATGACGGCGTCCCCAAAACCATATAAAATCATATAAATTCCTAACATGTTTTATTACTTTTGTAAAATCTTGTAATTCGGTCACCATTTGAAAGAATTTGGGATGAAAATCACGGATGCATGCCCAGTTCTTATACACCCACTTGCTGGCGATAAAAAAAATCGAAATTTCTTATAATGGACTCGGACATTTCTCGTTCATTTTATCGCTATTCACTTCCAGTAACTAATCCTTAAATTGACTATGTTATGGTAAAGAGATTCGCTCATTTTGAAACAAGGAATTCAGACAGTGAAAAAGTGAAACATGAAAATCCCAAGAAATTTTATTCTGTTTAGGCTGGGAAACACAAAGTGCTTTAACATTCTATAAGGGCAGGGACCGCGGAGCGTAATTTTATTTGAGGGGGTTGGCAGCATTTTTTAAGGGGTCTGGGAAAATTTGAAATTTTTAATCTCAGAAATCACAGTTTCCAGTATTTTGAGGGACATCTGGAACATATTAATTTGTAGATAAAATGAAATTAACAAAAGAAATTTACACTTTGCTCACGTATTTTGTAAAATTCAAAATGGCGGAAAAATTATTGGGGGGGCTATAGCCCCCCAGCCCCCCCTGCTCCGCGGTCCCTGAAGGGGTAGGGGGAACTCACAGTACTAGTGCCCAGTGTTCAGAGAAACACACTACACGTTGGAACATAAATCGCAGTGACAACGGTATGACTTGAACCGCAGATCGTATGTAAAAAGATTGCTTTGACAACATGTCGACATTTTATGTCGTGCCAATAAAGCCTGTACCTCAATTCACACCGTGTTCTGATTAGAAAGCTACTCTCTTCGCTTGCAGCAGTTAGTATGAAAATGTGCTAACAATGCTGGGAACTTTCAAATAACTATTACAATGTTTTATAAAACAATGTTTTGTTTTAACTTAAAACACTATAATGATCACTAGAAAGAAATAAGAGAAAAATAACATATATCTATGCCCTTAGTGGGAATCAGACCCTACATCTTCGGTTTACTAGTCCGAAGTGTTAACCGCTACATCACAAGGACCAACCACGCTGGCAATGCAGCCGGACAATGTTATATAGATGGTAACTGTAGGGGTTCCCAGGGCGATATTTTTCCTTATTGATAAGTCGAACACCGTAATTTTTGGTAAACACACAGTAGGGTTCGATTCCCGCCAAGGGCATAGATATATGCTGTTTTTCTCTTATTTCTTTCTATATATCTACACACCGAATGCATCAGTTATATTCATCTATTATGATCATTATCTACGAGAATGAATGAAGTAGCGACTCTATACTGTTCAATATATCGAACAAAATCTTGTACTGTACCACAAGGTTTTGTATTACACTGTACAACAGTGTATTATAATCTACTGTACCATAATGTGCTGTATCACACTGTACTGTACCAGACTTTACTGTACCACACTGTACTGTATCACACTCTACTGGACCACACTGTACTGGACCACACTGTTCTGGACCATACTGTACTGGACCACACTGTACTGGACCACACTGTACTGGACCACGCTGTACTGGACCACACTGTACTGGACCACACTGTACTGGACCACACTGTACTGGACCACACTGTACTGGACCACACT
>JAOBRB020456841.1:0-19424 GCA_027575285.2 Zoanthus pulchellus | reverse complement strand
AAAAAGAGCGGGTAGTGATAGTAATAGATATTAGAAAAGAGCGTCTAGTGATAGTAATAGATATTAGAGAAGAGCGTGTAGTGATAGTAATAGATATTAGAGAAGAGCGTGTAGTGTAGTGATAGTAATAGATATTAGAAAAGAGCGTGTAGTGATAGTAATAGATATTAGAGAAGAGCGTGTAGTGATAGTAATAGATATTAGAGAAGAGCGTGTAGTGTAGTGATAGTAATAGATATTAGAGAAGAGCGTGTAGTGATAGTAATAGATATTAGAGAAGAGCGTGTAGTGATAGTAATAGATATTAGAAAAGAGCGTGTAGTGATAGTAATAGATATTAGAAAAGAGCGTATAGTGATAGTAATAGATATTAGAGAAGAGCATGTATTGATAGTAATAGATATTAGAAAAGATATTAAAAAAGAATACCTTCACATTATGATTCCTGTACCTGACGTCAAAATAAATTTGTTAAAAATGTTATTTTTGTTCAAACTTCATACAACCAATTGTTACCACCACAAGGTGGTTCATCTACATTTCTGATTGCTTGTACAAATTATGGAGTCAGTGAGAGATCACTGCGTTCACCTCTTATTCGGGATTTTTAAGATCTCAGTTGATATAGCGTTAAAAATTAGTTGCAATTGTTAGACAGAAAGTCATTCTAAAACAAAAATAAAATAGTTTATCTTGTACCATATAGTCCTTGAAACGTCCTTGAATTTCATTCCATGCATCTAAATCAAGTTACGAGTCTAGTGACAATAAAGTATATTTACCCTGTGACACTAAACTATGTATTACCCAGTTTGCCCTGATAAAGAAGATGACTAAGGCAGCGAAGATAATACAGAATCAATACCGTGCCTATCGAGAACACGAGCAGTTTAAGAGAAGTCGACAGGCTGCTGCCGTTATTCAGAGCTATTTCAGGAATTACAGACAGCGGCGCCAGTGCAGGCGTGACGATTGTGTGAGCAAGAGACAAGAGGCAAGGTTCCTAAGGCAGTCCTCGAACAGGTGAGAGCATTGTTTTGCTAGCAAATGTATTTTATCTCTAAAGCGGAGTTTACACAAGCAAAGTTAACTGTGACAAGAAATTTTGCCGGTGCAAATGTCGAACTTTGTCAGTTGTTGTTATGGCAAAGCTATAAGAGCTCGAGTAGACACTCTAAGAACGTTCCAGTCCCCATTCCCTCGCAATACAATCGAGTTAAAAGCAATCTTTGGGAATCAAGCTGAAGCCGCAAGGTATTGTGGAGTACACATTTTGTCTGGACGAAACAAACCTCTTTGATGACCTCTTTGCTTACCACAGGTAGCCCACTGAGAACTGGCATGACAAAATGTTGCTATATTGGAAGCAACTTATAAATGATGTGACACAACATGTAAGTGGTAGCGCACTTCATATCAAATAAAACCAAAAAATCTTTCTCTAGAAATAAACCGTTTACATTGTCAAAAACACTTTCCATTGAAAAAGTTGCCGATAAAAACTGTTTTCAGTTTTCACGAACACAGTTATTTTGCTCAAGTTTGCTGAAGAAATTTTGCTGGTGTAAACTTTGGTTAACACTAAAGTAATGCCATATTGTGGAAATTAAAAATCAGTGAGGGACCATCTGTTCTAAAACTACCCTGACAAAGCAATGGAAAACTAACAATGTGAAAATACTTCATAAAAGATACCTTTTTTTCGGTAACCATGAGATTTTTAAAACTTTTTGTCCCCCAAAACCGTGGTAACGACATACTGCGCATAATCGAAAAAGCAAACTGTTAACTTTTGGTATTTTATGCAGATATCATAGTATATGACTTCATCGCTGTCTACCATCAACCTAATTATTTGTTGCTATAGTATTTATTACCTCCACTAAGGTTATTTTTTTGTCGGAATTTTTTTCTTCGTAAGTTAGTTAGTCAGCAACATAACTCAAAACATTATGGACGGATTTTGATGAATTTTAAGATAGGGTCAGAAATGGGACGTGATAGAACTGATTAAATTTTGAGGGTGATCCGGAAGAAATCCTGGATTTTGGATCACTTTGAATTTTTCGTTAACATTGCGATCACAATATATTTGGCGGAGGTCTGCGCTCTGCGTTTTTCTAATATTTTGTTGAAGCATTATAGCACAACTTTCTATGACTTTATCGGTGAAATAGAGCACGCGTGATGTTGGGAAAGGCACGAAAAGCATTGATTTGAACCAATCAAAGCGCGCATTATATCGTAGCTATATTATAATCTATCATATTATGATATTATTTATTAGTTTATTTATATTTGTTAGTCCTATGTTCGATGATTGATAACAGTCTTCAACGAACTCTTCTCATTTTCTCCTAGATCTACAACCTTTTGATAAAACACTTACCCTAATTCTTGAAGAAGAAATATCGCTTCGTGTCATACAGTTGCAAATCTAAATGAAAATCCGCAAGATTCATTTCTGGTTGTCGCTTCAATTCGTAGTATTGAACGCGGCACGCGAAGCTGTGATAAGATCTATGAATCAGTGTCTTGGTTTTGAAGGAAGTAGAGCCTTGGTATAGTACCTATACTAGTTATTTATTATGGCTGGTCTAGACAAGAACTCTGAAGTCTACACTTGGTTGTGTAATTGATGCCATTTTTATTCGTTTTGGTGTTTCAAATGTTATTTCTTACACCTCAACGTTTTTGTGTGGGGTGGTAGCGGGTATGCATTTTTAGGTGGTAAGAACATATGTAATGGGGGAGATTGGTGTCTGTGCGAAGTTAATGGTTGAGCTTGGAAGATTGGAGGCGTGTCCCTGTGGGGGGGGGGGGTGGGCGTTGTTATGTGTGACCTGTAGGGGGTATGCATAGCTCAAGTTATAACCTAAAAGGTTATCCAATTAATTATTGTACTCGAGTCAAACTTTTGGCAGTTACGAAGGAGTAAATGTTATTTAAGGGGAATTCTGTAACCTGGACTTGGTCTGTTAAAATAACAGCTGTAGTTTGATATGGAACGATAAATTTTACTGTACATAGTTGATAATAGTATCCTTTATTTATATATAATCTCCAAATGTCAAATCTAGCAGCCATATCATAAACAAATACTGTAGTTTGACATCAAAAGTAACGTTTAAATCGGGTTTTACTCTAAGGGAAAACATTTTTTTACATTTTCTTATTGTACCATAAAAACGAATTTTAGCAGGTCAACTTTTTCCTTACCGCCCATGAGATTTTTTTGGCCTCACTGTAACACCAAAAGAACGTTGCTTTCGTGTGAAATGTTTTCAATATCAAGGCAAAGGCAACATATTCATTTCACACAATATTTACACCATAATCTCTGAACTTCCTCCAAGATGAGTGGTCACCAGCACTGAGCACTTATTTTTTCAGGTGAATTCGCTTTGTATAATTTTTTCTTTCAACTGTATGACGTTTGCAGGATTTTTTAGAACTCACATATTTTTTATATGATAATTTGCTTTGCAAGTTTTTTCTTTCGTCAGGTAAGAGCTTGCATGAATGTTTTTTTGACATGTATTTTTTGGGCAGTGACCGCTGTATCATTTTAGAAACTGTTTGAATAGCGTCAAAATGTATTTCTTGTCATAGTTCGACAAACTTCAGACTTAAATCTTGTTTATCTATGTTTGTTTGCTACGTAATGTTGTATGCAGAAAGTAAGCAATGACGTAGCCTGCGAATACAGCCGCATTTCATCGCTCAACGGATTTCGCGAGAGACGTCTGCGATTCACGACCAGAAATTCCATATTGATGACGTCAATCTCAGGTTGTCAAGTTTGCATAATTATTTGCAAATAGAATAGAATAATTTTAAAATTGCATATTATAATTTGCAAATTATCGAGCGGACCAATCAGCGCTCCTGACCAGAATCAGGACAGATTGATGTCATCAGTATGGAATTTCCGATCGTGAATCGCAGACGTTTCTCTCGCGAAATCCGTTAAGCGATGAAAGGCGGCTGTATTCGCAGGCTAGCAATGACGTCACTAATCGGATGTTTGTGCTCTAGTAAAAGTTACCACGAAACGGGAGTGGGAAAGATGGGGTCGTAAAAAAGCCTGAATTTTGAGAATGGAACATTCTATTTAATTACATCGATTACAAAATCGATCGGAACGTGAAAACTAGTCATGATTTTGAGGATTTTGT
Source organism: Zoanthus pulchellus (assembly GCA_027575285.2). Classification (NCBI taxonomy): domain Eukaryota; kingdom Metazoa; phylum Cnidaria; class Anthozoa; order Zoantharia; family Zoanthidae; genus Zoanthus; species Zoanthus pulchellus. The sequence goes on along the minus strand of JAOBRB020456841.1, from coordinate 15,246 downwards.
TGTGATTAATCTGCTCAGATTTTACGTGTTAACTAAGTTAGACCATGAATAATACGAATAATACCTGCATTATATCCAGTCTGGCTCGGTGAAACACCAGTAATTCTGTTGACATAAGGCTAGCTGCTAGTCAATGCTATAAGAAGTTTTAATTCTCACTTTAAAATCACCAGATAGCAGCTTTGCTGATGATTTTAAGTAAATGAAAGTTAGTTGATTTTGGCTAAAGGTTTGTAAAACTGTCAAATACCGACCATGACTTCCCTCGCTCTGTTTCGAAGATCCTTAGGTAATGTTTTTAAAATTCTAACTGACAGTTGTTTCTTGGAACGACGTAACTCAGTATTTAAAAGAAGTCTTGATTGTAGTTTAAGTTGCGTAGGAAATGAATTTTTAGCTTTAGATCTTAACTAATTTTACCTTTTTCAGTATATGACATTTAATGGCTTTCTGCATCATTATGGACTGCACCAAGAATTTTAAGACTATTTATTTGTTCAACGGAGTCCTAATCTAGAGATGCCGTTGGTAATCTATTTATTCCCTATTGTACTTGTAAATGCGGCAGAAAATTATTGTAAATAGCTGTTGATTGGCATTAAGAAATGCAGGAGTTATAACAAACCATTTAGTTCCCAGAATGAAAAACCTGGGACCAGGGTGCTTGAGAAATAATTTATTAAAGCAATGTCTGTGAATGATTTGTGTTAAATAATTTGGGAGATATTAAATGGACAGAATGGTCTCGGTGGGGGTTTCTGTCTTTTAAGAACATTTTTTAGAGCAGAACAATCTGTACGGCGCCCGTCAAACCGGTTTTTTCTGGATGGTCGACTCAAATGCCATGCGCAGAAAGTCAAGAGTTGTGTGACTGTTCAATTGATTTCAAAATAATTGCATCGTGGGAATTTCCGGCATGTCCACAGCTACCCCACACAAACCTTTAATGTGAATCTACCATCATTAACATAATAGAGTAAAAGTTTTTGCAATTGTAATACTCTTTACAAGACTCCAGGCCTCCAGGTGGACATTTCATGGGAATACGGCAGCCATCAATTGCTGCCCAACATCAAGGAAACTGCCACATCTCTTCCATGTCAATGATCTTCTCTTTAAATGCTTCGGATGATGTGGGCATGAGTTTTGAGACACTTTCAGTCCAACGGTGTTCCACGAGAAGTAAACAAAAACTGGGGACCTGTTCAAGAGCGGCACGGAGTAGCGAAAATAATAAAAAAGCTTATGACAACAGCTAAAACAAGGTATATTGTAATAATATGCACTAGTTATAGAAGACTGTTTTAGAAGCATTTGAAGATTTGCAATTTTAAACCTTTGAAACTTGACTTTTAAGAGCTGTTAAATGTTTTGTTCTAAAAAAAACTTCAGTTTTGAATTCTTAGGATGTGCTGATCATTAATTTAATTTGAACAAATCAAATGGCGATATATCATATGGACTAACACGCTTCTTCAACAAGCGAATCCTTTTATTTTAAATAGAAACTTTTTCTCTTTGGTTTGGATAAAATATGTGAAACTAAATTTCACAAAACAAGATTTCCAAAATAAACAACCAAAAAGGGAAGTAAACAATCAAAACTACTGCTTCGTATCTCTGATAAAATTAACAGTTTTCCTCCGACGAAGGACTATTAAACCTAAGTTTTCTATTTTTTATACGGTGTATAATTTACACTTTTATCACTAAAAGTAACGGTAGATTCTTGTCTTGCGTTAAGTGCGATAATTTAGCAACGCAAACAAAGCAAAAAACGGTCATGATAGTTTGTTACTTTAAATGAAAATGTTAGAAAACGAAGCTAAAGATCCGCGCCATTTTCATACCTTTGGGTATACTAGTCTAACAATATTCAGCAACTCACAGGAAAAGACAAAACTATTATATCGCAGTCCAAGTGAAAATAGACAATTAGGCAAAAGAGAACGATCCCAATCCAAGGAAGACCGCGTCGACGTGGTGTTTAAAAAATGAACTAGGATGTTTATTGTTTAAAAAAAACAGAATAAAATTCATGCTTTCTTTCCAAGCCGATATTTCAGAACATGGTCAACTAAGCCTAAGCATACAACAAGTAGTGATACATTTTCAGTATTAAACTGTTCTCACGTTTAATCTCTGCAAGCTTTGAACACAAAGATAAAATACCCAAGCTAATATGACAAGGTTCGAATGCTCACCGGGCCAGGTACAATCCAAAACCGGATACGTTGGCCTCGCGTATAATGACACGAGAAAACAGAGAGCGACGTAAACTGAAGCCGATGATTGGTCTGTTCATGCATATGATCTGCTTTATGATATCGTAATGGTTACGGAAATGCTTATTTCGATAGCAATAGTGCGAGCTAGAAAACCTAGCCCGCACAAAAAGCTGGACCTTTGCTTTGCAATGCTCTACCTGGTTTGCACGCATTTACAGGATGTTACTCTGTTAACTCATTCTCATGCAAAGGAAAGAAGGTACCACTGAAGCAATGCAGAATCAATGAAGATGACTTTCAAGCCATGTTACTGCTTGGGAGATCATTTAAAGCCAACGATGCTCTCTTTTCTTACTGAGAAAATTTGTCGCATGTATGGTTACCAAGAACTTTCAACTATTAACAGTTCTTGTTACGAAATGTTTGCAAGCAAGCAACCATTCACGGATGGATGATCCAAGACGAACTTTTAGCATTGAGCTTGATGTCGTTCCCTCCTGCACCAGCAGCACTTCTTGATCTGGTATTGTGTGATTGCACTGGAAAATGTTCAACTGGCCACTGTACTAATTGTCAAAAAAATGGCATATCGTGTACCGATGCATGCGCGCGTGCTGACAAGTGAGAATCCTTACAATGCATTGGAAGACCTGATGAATATGATGAGAAAGCCAACAGTGACCAAGACGATGATGAGGATGACAACTAGCACTTCTAATAGAATTGGTTTTTATCTTTTAATGCTTGAAAAGAGTTAACAAAACGTTTATAAGTGTTATTTGTTATAAATAAAAGACGATCAGAGTCTTCGTGAAATTTTGTTTTAAATATTAATTAGGAAATCCTGAAAACGTAAACCGGAAGTAGTCTTTCTAACAACTTCCGGTTTGAGGAATAAAACAAAAATTGTATTTATAGCTAATAGACAAATCATTTCTCATATCTCTCTGAAAATGTTTTAGATCAGGTCAAACTGCTTACTTTTTTAAGTGGTGACAAGCAAATTCATGATATACAGGTATCAAGCTTTAAAATGATACAAAGAAACCATGGCCACCTCTTGGGTGCAGCCAACTCGAAAAATAAGCCTCTTTTAATATTTAGCTTCTAGACCGACTATTTAGCGGGGTTTTCAAACTTGCATTGGTTCCAAACAAGAAGTAGTAGTTTGTTACAAAATTGTATCTGTTCCTGCTCCTGCCGTAAAGGGTTTTTTGTGTGTATTTGACGCGGTGATGTAATTTGAAGTTACGCTGACAACATTCTGAGCCGTTGGTTCTTTTCCAGGATGGCGGAGTTTCCTTTAGATTTTTACATGACTTTGAAAGAAAATAACTCCGCTTCAATGCCACTTTACCAGAAGTATCATAACATATTAGTTCTTGGAATCTTGAACCTTTAGTAGAATCAAACTTGCTTACATCCTTGAGTTCCCCTTTAAGATTACGTTTTGTGAACAATGTTACGCCCCAGCAAATATAACTTGTTTTTTATTATTTAAAAACGCTTCTATTTGCATACCAAGCAGTTACTAAAAGATTTTAAAACAACCTCACAGTAGAAATAATTTTGTCATTTTCATCGCATGAATGACTCCCTTTTTTCCAAAATACTTTTTCATCACAAACATCCATCAGCTGGATAACCTGTGGGCTGAAACAAACAAAAAGTAATTGTATTTTTCCAGTATAAGTACGCGCACTACGAATTTCGATACACACTCCGAATGGATGTTACTAAAACCAGGAATGGGGAATGGGGAATGGTTTTTGAACAATAAATCTGTCATTGCTGCAATACTCGATGCACAAACCTTCAGGTAACCTTTTGCATAGATTTATTGTTCAAAAACCATTCCCCATTCCCCATTCCTGGTTTTAGTAACATCCGCTCCGAATTTCAGAGTACGTTTGTTCCAATCTCTACGCCACACTGCAACGTAATACAAAGTTGCATCCTTCTACTTCTTATTGAACAATGTATCAAAAATTCAAACTTTCACATTTCTGCCATTTGCTTAATCCATATCTACTCCACACCCTTTTGCCATATCTATTATACATCCTAAAGCCATTTCCAAGGTCACAACCTTTCCTGTCATATCTATGCTACACCCTAACTCCATTTATAAATGACACCCATATAGTCATCTATACCACAACTCAAATTTTTAATACCTTTTCTAAACTAAATCCCTAAAACAATTTCTCGGGCATTCTGGCTGGAATGCTACAAAGTGTAGGGAACAATTTTAAAAGGGGCTTTCTCTGAAAATATGGAAATCTTGGAAATGAATAGGGTTATGTTAGGGCTTTAACGTAGAGAGGACATTACTTCTTTCATTTTTCTTATTGGTATTTAAACAGAAACAAATTGTAATGAAAAATCATTGAAAGTAACTGTGTTTAAAACAAGTTTGTGCAATTCTCATCGCAAAATGACCGGTAGGGATTCAATGTTAGTGATGTGAAGCCACTAACTGGTATAGACGTCACTCAAGACTGTAGAGTGATACAGGTTGAAGGATTATTTTTGAAATTAGTCTACAAATAAACTCCTGATGAACAGTACTCAGTATTAAGTAATAAATAATAAATAATTAAGAACGGTTAAGGTTCTTTAGATTTAAAAAAAAAATTGCAATAAGAATAAGGCTTTTTGGTACCCAAAAATGGATATTTTTTAGGAATTCTAAGGTCACCAGATTGTCAAAATCTCCTTGTAAGAACTATTGAGCTCTATGTCAAATCCTTACCACCAGCTCTACGTAAAAACATTAACCCATCTTTCAAAAACTAGATCATTAATGATATCCAATTAAATTGCCTAAACTTCGTAACGAGGCTCTTTTATCATCTTACTCTTTTTGAAAGGGCCTGGACACGAGCCATGCCACTGCTGCTTGATAAGAGTGGTAATTTTTACCAAAAAGAAAAATCCTGAAATCTTTTAACTCTCCACTAGCTTCCAGTAGAAATAAACCTTGAACAAACCGAGGGAAGGGTTTAACCCTTTCACTCCCAATCAGTTATCAGAACTCACCTTCTCCTTACATAACAAATGCAATATAAAACATTAGGTTATGAGAAAAGGAGAACTGATCAAGCAGAGAAAACTACAGAAGATTAAAAGTGAAATTCTCTCAACTTTGTTCAATGAAAAGTATGGACTCAAGTTAGGAGAACTTAATAATTCAACTGAGACTGAAAGGGTTAACTATAAAGCGTGTAACTCGCATTTTCTGAAAGGATAGTGAACGAAGAGGGCTAAAATGCTACACTCTGTTCAGATGTTAGCACGGCTTTAAGAATAGAGAGAGTAGTATTCAAACATGGGGGATGGAACACTCTCAGTCTTTGCATTGGCATTGTGTAAGTAAAGTAGAGTCTACAGTTAATGGGTTTAACGTCCAGCTGTGGAATTGAATAGGATAAAATGCTGACAAAACGATCCTAGCTTCGGGGTTGTGTTTTGTTCTCACGAAGAACGGATGCAGAAATGGAGACGGAAAAAAAAGAAATCTTCCGTTCCTTCCGTTGTGCTTATGAAAACCTGTTTTCACAATGACAAAATAAAACTCATGCTCTGCTTATGCTTCCGTTATTTAAGTTGCTCGTGAAAACCAAGCTTAACGGAAAGAATAAAAATACCTTTAAATAAGATATTTAAAAGCTTGTTGTCTTGTATTTGCGTATTTGAGAACGAAAGCTCAAATCAGTGGACACTGACCAACAAAAATCTGCAAGAGAGGATGATGGGTAAGAGTGTGAATCCTTGGGGTTATCTTTCTCAAGTTATGTTTAAGCGTGGTGCCCAGCTCGCCCGCGGATGTATGTTCCATGGATGTTTTATAAATGACTTGAAGTGAAATGGCAGGAGGAGCTGCATGGTATGATGCCTTAACGTAATTCAAAAGGGATTATCCCAAGGAATTAAACCTTCATGAAGGATTAACTATCTTATTCTTCATCATTTCTCGGAAGTTCTATTGTATAGGACTTCCTACAAGGCAAAATATAAAAAGAAGTCAAACTTTCAGTTCCCTGTTAAGATACAAAAACTCACATTGTTTGGGAATTTTCACCGCCTCATCGTCTCGTATAGTAACCTCGTGGACTGCATTCCTAAACTCGTAACGTATTCTCAACATCTTCTCCTCTCCGGGACACGGGTCGTAAAACCCGCTCAGGCCGTGCTACCAAACGAAAAGTTGGCAGAAGTGTTAATATCCTTGGCAAAGGTAAGGGGAGGTGGATAAAAACGAGGGCGAAGTGATAAAAAGGGGAGATAGGAGAAAGGAGGAGGGGAAAAAGGAGAGGGGAGGAGAGGAGAAAGGAGGGTGGAAAGATGAGGAGCAAAAAGAGGTGGTGGATAAGAGAGGGAGAAGTGAGGAAAACGAGGGAGGTGGAGAAGGGTAAGATGATGATGAGGAAAAGTAGGGAAGGCGGAGTTGGAAAGGAGAAGGAAGAGGATGAGAAGAGGTAGGAGGTAGAAGATAAAGGGGGGAGTGGGGGAAGGAAGAGGATGAGGAAGAAAGGGGAGGGAGGAAGGAAGGAAGGAAGGGAGGAGGTAGAGGATGAAAGGGGGAGAAGGAGCAAGGAGGGGATGAAGAAGAGGGGTGGAGGACACAAGGAAGGAATGAGGAAGGAGGGAGAAGGGAGGGGGGATTGGAATTTACGAAAGCATCTTTGTCATTAAAAGTTCTTAAATATGAACATTTTTTTAAAGAAAAAGTCTGAATAGTTAAACTAAATTAAGGAGCTAATTCCTTCAAAAACCAAGCGTTCCATTTGGTCAGCGCTTATTTCTGATTTCTGAAGTCCTACGTGTATGAGTCTGACTTCCTCCCTGGATAAAACACTAATCCATCGCAAGGTAGCTCCAATTAAACACTTGTACTCATTTACAAGACATAGAAGGATGGAAAGTTGAGTTGCTTTAGGCGGCAAAGAAGGTCACATAAATGTTCAAATTTTAGCAAACTGCTGCGTTCGAACTCGGGACCGAGTGGTTGAAAAGGAGAGATTTTACCAACCGTATTTAGCGCAAGCTAGCTAACGTTACGAGCTAATACAACAGATTTGTAACAATAATGTCAGTGCTAATTCGCATGAAAACGTTCAAATTGTTTAACAACCTACTCGAAAAAGAAAGCCAGCGCCATTGAAATCACAACAGTCTCACTTACTTTAGCAGCTTCAGTTAAAAAGAGTCGTGAATCCTTTACTTGACACTGGATAGGAACGGTGACATCAATTACTCTAGTGCTATCACTGGTCGAATCTTGGTTATTACTACAAGAAACAGCAAAATTTGACATGTTAGGCAGAAACTTTATCATAAACAAGACGCTCTGGAAGCGTTCACTGGGCTACCTTATGTTCCAGGTCCCTCTCCTCACAACACAACCGAGCAAGAAAGGAACCTTGTTAGTCGAACACGCGCTGCAAGGAACTGTGGGATACACATTTTGTCTGGTCGACAAAAAGACGAAAGCGATTTTATAACAGGGCTCACCACAGATACCCCAGTAATCTTACCACAGGTAGCCCAGTAAAAATGTTGGATCGATTTAATTGCCCAAGAAATGAGCTCTCGTAAATCTAAATCAATCACTCCCACTTTGATAACAACTTGACTGACCAGACGCTGCTAAGAAAACATTTCACACAGCTCATTTCTCAAAATAGAATTTCTGAAACAATATTTAATGAAACCTGTATCTGAAGCTGAAGTTAAGAAACTATCGACTAGTTTTAAAGCAGGCAAAGCTTCAGGATAGAATGGCATTAAGATTGATGACAATAAATTTAATATTGATTTCCTTGCTACACCTCTTATCTTACTAACCTATCCATTTCTTTAGGCTCAGTTCTAGATGATATAAAAATATATTAATTGCACAAGTCATCTCAGTTTATAAGAGCGTTCACCGTTATAGATATATTTATATTCTACCCACTCTCTCTAAATCTTATGAAAAAGTAATGTACGATAGAAAAGTTAGCTTTATCTGTAAACACAATGCATTACATGAATTTCAATATGGATTTCGAGCTAATCATTCAACTAATCTTGCCAAAATGCAACTAACTGATCAAATTACTTCTTTTATTTATACAAGAGAGGCCTGTGCTGGTATCTTCTTACACCTCTCCAAAGCTTTTGGTGCAGTTAACTATATGATTCATTTTGATAAATTGGAACACTATGGTATTCGGGGAATTGCTTTAGATTGGATGACTTACAACAACTTTATTGACTCCTAAATCACATTTTGAGAATTTCACACACAGATTATTTGTTTATATGAAAAAGGAAGTACTATATACTCAAAATGTAATGAGGTGGGAATAAATTAACCTTGCCGTTTTCGAGTTAACCCAGCCGAGGCTATTATTAGTTAACCCTTTCGGTCCCAGTCGGTTATCAACATCCAACTTCTCCTAACATAACACATACAAAATAAAACATTTGGCAATGAGAAACTGAGTGTTGATCAAATAAAGCAAACTACAGAAGATTAACAGTAAAATTCTCTCTAACTTATTCAATTGAAAGTATTGGAACAAGTTGGGAGAGTTTACAATAATACTGGGATTGATAGGGTTAAAGAGAAATAAAACAGGGGACTGAAAAGAAATAGGAATACTGAGCGTTCAAGCAGATGTGTTAAACCGTCGTCAGAAATTAGTTTATTTGTTTGTTTCTTTTATTCATTTTTTACTTCAAACTTTGTTCAAATAACAGAAAGCAGTTTGTTGAGAATATAACAATATTGTTTTCTAAATCTAAAACTATAAGATGTGGAGTTCGTCAAAGAAGCATACTGGGGCCCTTGGTTTCCATTACATATTTATTGTCAAATTCTTCCAACTTGTCATATACTTTTCATTGTAAAAGTTTAAGAGATTTTTACTGTTAATCTTCTGTAGTTTGCTTTGTTTGATCGATTCTCAGTTTCTCATTGCCAAATGTTTTATTTTGTATGTGTTATGTCAGGAGAAGTTGGGTGTTGATAGCCGACTGGGAATGAAAGGGTTAATGAGATTTCAAATTCTTCTGGGATACTAAAATATTATATGACAGAATTGTTCCTTATTTCTTGTAAGGATTTAACAATCTAAGTGTAAAACTAAATGTTGAACTTAGTAAGGTTTCGAAATGGTTAACTGCTAACAAACTCTCTATTAACTTTAAAAAAACTAATTACATGATTTTTAAAGCCAGGCAAAAAAGGTTAAGTCCCGCTACTCCACAAGTTATCATTAATAATGAAGTAATTGAATCCAAAATGAGCATTAAATTTCTTTGAGATGAAGTTGATGAGCACTTAAAAATGAATGTCCATAACGATGAAACAAAGAGTGGCACAGTTTGTCTTTTATTTTGTAGTCTGTAGTAAGGTAATGTATCCTAAGAATTGATTGGTATTTTGTTTGCTCAAATCTTGCTTTAAAAAAGAGGAATCAAAATTTTCGGTAGGCACCCGGGTATACAAATTTACCAAAGGCAACCCAAGCTAAAGTTGTGTAAAGTTGGAAATTATTAACGAAAGCTTTCGGGTCGATGTTTCTTCCCAGTAATAATGAAGAAACATGGACCCACAAGCTTTCGTTATTTAACTCCAGATGCTACAGATCCACAAACAAGAAACAAAAAACACATAATCAAGGTAAAAGTACTTTATTTCTGTTATTTTTAAAACAACTTTTAACTCTATTGTTAAAAAATTATTTTCTCATTAAAGTGCATATGACACGGATTTTTTTTCGACGTTTTTAAAAATGTATTACATGAGAAAGACAAAATTGATACTTTAAGTCCTCAAAAAAATTAAACCACGGTTTTTGCGTCTTGGAAAACACAGTTTTGAAGCAAAAAATTGACCGGAGTCTGGTTTCTGAGTATGACGTCACATTGTTTGCAACTTGCATTGTTATGCCGTCAGTTTAGCTGGTATTTTGACAGCTTTCTTTATTCGGCGCTCCGACCATGTAATATCTTCCACTACTTTTCGCCGTTTTACTTTCCATGACAGTTCTTTTCTTTTCTTCAAAGAAACATTGCAAACAGTGTGACGTCACTGGCGGCGGTTTGGCCTTGGCCGCGCAAATGGCGGACACTTTTTAGGCAAAAATCAGCATTTTCAACACGTAATAAAACATCGATAAATTATTTCTGGCAGTAAATAACTTCAATTTATAATCAAAAATACTTTAAAGTTTAAGATACTTTTAAAAAAAATCCTTGTCATATACACTTTAAAAGTCTATATTAACTTTCATACTAATTTCAAACTTTACTCAACTTTAGCTTGGGCTGCCTGTGATTTTACCGGTCGATTTTGCCTTGACTTCAGTTGAATGTTTAAGAGAAAACTGAGCAACACAATCAGTTAAATCACTTTGATACTTTATAATACTACGCTATAATTATCAATTGAGTGATTATGAGTGTATTTGAAAGATTAGAATACATTCAGGAAATCATTTTCGCTAGGCCAGTTTTTGAGTCGTAAAAATTATAGTAAATAAACAAGCCGACTGTGAATTTGCTAAACCTTTCTCAAACTCATAAATAATTTTTCAACTTTAAACAACGACAATCATAAGGGGAAGATATGGACATTTCACAGATGTCCTCGCGCTCTTGCTCAAATTCATTTTCATTGATTTCTGGTAAAACAACGACCCTACTATGCATAGTCGTTAATATCGCTTCCAGTACTGATGTAAAGTCTTGTTACGTATTATCGCCGTATTTCGGCAGAATTTCCGTGATTTTCACCGTATTATACCATAGTTGCGACGTAGCGAATTTTTGTTCTGATTATTACGATACTATTGTTCTTTAATGAAAGAAACACGCCGCAATTTTCGCCAAGCAGATGAATTAATATTAATATAAGGTTGTTAAACGGAGCCGATGAACCGGAAATCAGTTCATTGTACACGTTGCATACACTTAAGCAAACAAATTTAGTGTTTCATATCAACAATATTCGCAGATTTGAAAGTATTCAATATTCATTCAACTTCATATGGAAAAACGTCCGACATCTTTTATTGTTTTTCCGAACGGATACCAGTTCAACAAAGCACGATCGATGCTCGGCTCAAGTTGTCATAACTGGGATTTAAACTTTAACAGCTTCGCTAATTTTACTTAGAGATACTGGAACTGGAAGGCCATTCCAGAGCTCTAAACCAACAGAGACAAAGGATCGCTTTTCCTGTTCTATTTTTTTGTTTTCGAAATAAAAATACTGATTTAAAGATGATCTTGTTTTGTTATGGTGTAGTTCACTTCTCAATTTAAATAACTGATTATTTAAGTTGTTACGTGCAGTTTTGTTATAGATAACATGCATCATGTGTCACATACGTTTAAAATTAAAATTTAATGGAAGTGATCTAGCTTTGATAAAAAGAGGAACAGCGCATTCTCTTACATTTGAAAAATTTATGAGACGAAGAGCTCTTTTTTGAAACAAGTTTTAGATGAGTTTGTGCGCTATATCCCCAGGCGCAGAGACCATAACTCAAATACGAATTTATCATGGTTTTGAAGATTGCTAGAAGGGGTTGGCGTGGAATAAACAGCGTGACCGAGGACAAATTTACATAAACTCAAACAACAGAATAATATAACGGCTTCTACTAAGCCTCTCCAGACCATCATACCAGGAGAGACAGTGCGCTGATGCAATCGTTGTTGCTCCAAAACGTCAATACGCTAAGTTAACTAAGATGTTTCAGACAACGCGAATTCATGAGAAAATCTTTTCGATAACTTGACCGATTCATCTGCGAACTGGCTGTTGCAAAACAGGAACTACTGAAAGGCGCCCCTTAACCTGCTTTTACCTGTTTTTACATAAGCGTGCTTCAATTGCGACTTTATAATTGCGATCAACAGGATGGATATCTGGACAGAAAAAAACTATAATGCTGCAGAAAAAAATAGCAAAACAGTTACTGTTCATCAGCAGGATGCCGAAATTGTGTGCAATTCTACAATTGGTTTCGGCTCCTTTAAATCCATTAAAAGGAGTGTGATAAGGGAATAGAGGATTTAAAATTATACTAATTGTTCAAAGCAAAAAGTTGGGGTCTTATCTAGGGGATAAAATGACGGAGAGGTGGCTAAGAATCGCGCGTGTGTTTGTTGTCTATAATTTTTAGGTGTAAAATAACAATTTACTAGAGTTGTTTTTACGTTTGGATGGCACTTTAAATAAGAATATATACGGATAATTCGAATTAGGGGAGAATAATTTGTAGGATATTGGACTGACTCGGAAGAAAATGAGTCACGTATTGGGAAAATAGTGGTTGAATTGTGGTATGTAAAGTTTGTCTAGGAGTTTGTTATTTGTCACTTTGTGATCGACAGAGTAGTGACGCAGCTAGCTAACGGAAACGGTTTCTTGAAACAGGCACTGTCTCCTCTCGGACTGATGACTGTGTTAAACCAAAGGTTACCAAACTTTAATTGAATGTGTTTCGAAGATAAACATTCACAGTATCTAGCTGTGACGGAACATGCATTGGTAATTCACCAAAAAAATATACATGAATATATATGAATACTTTTCATAGATAGAACTACAAGTTAAACGTCCAATCACAATCGCTCCAACTAAATGGTTAAAAACGTTGGGAAGCTTTTTTTCTTATCATTTAGGAAAAACACTAATTCTCAGAAATGATGTCACATAATGAAATGCAGAAACAAAGTACAGACATATAAAATGTAAAAAGCCGGAATCACAATGACAATGTTAATCGCATTGCATGAGTGGAATGCAGTTTGAACTGAAATCAAACGCGTAATTATCCAGAAATTTCTATAGTGTGATCTACTTTCTACCGACTTAAAGTTTTCTATTTAATTCTGAATTTTTGAAAGCATTGTAGAAGCGTTCTCTTTTTTAAAACAATGATTAACAATTAGAATTCGGTGCAGAAAAATTTAATGGTGCGTGAAATCGAAATTGATATTTTAATATCTTAAACGTTTCGCAATAGAAAATTGTAAAATCTCCATTAAACAGACTTTGATTTTTCCATTTAACTGATTTTTTATTTTAGCAACACTTTTTTTATTTGTCCTGCTAAAACAATATATTTGTAATATCTCTAACATAATTACCCTATCGGAGAACTTTGCACAGCAAATCTTAAACCCCCTTGTCCGATTGGGAAATGCCCGACAGTCGGGAAGGATCTCAAATAGACTAAATCCCCACAGCCGTCAAAAACTTTGAAATAAACCTTTACATCAAACCTATAGTTGCTTTATATTTTCATCCTTTAAAAAGGTTTTATACAAACACTATTTTTAAGCATATCAAACAATTTATAGAACTATTGGTATATTATCAAAACTCCGATATTACGTTGATTTATCAATTCTTATAAAACTGTATTATGCTTTGATATATCCATTCTTAATACATGGTATAATTATATGGGGAAATATACTTACCCCACAACCATTTAACCCTTCTCTATGTTACAGGCAGTACGCATTATGACATTCGCAAAGTTTGACGAGAATTCTAGTCCTCTATTTAAAAAGTTGAATATCATTAGGCTAATTGATCTCATTAAATACCGTATCTCAAAACTTATGTTCAAATTTCACAATCAGCTATTACCATCAGTATTTAATGTCTATTTCATATCTGTGGAAAATATCCATAGTCATATACACGATTAACAACCAAAACAAAATATTATCTTCCAAAAGTAAGGACCAATTATGGACTGTTTAATATCAGATATCAAGGACCTAAAATTTGGAATTAAATTGAAAATCAAACTAAACTATCCTGTTCAATTCACCAGTTTAAAAAACAAAAAAACCTGAACTTCTTAGTACATATTAACATTTATCCTAGGAAAATGTTAATAAGTGGTTAGATATCATTCTTTACAATAAGTTGTTAGATTAATTCCTGATTATGGTTCTCCTCCTCAATCTGAAGAAACTGATCTATATATTTTAAAAACTTATGTATGGACCAATGACACCAAAATTGATAACATTAGGTACAATAGAGACTTTGCATGGTCACGTGACTCTGGAACACTTTGTAAAATATATAACGTTTTGACCATAATCTGCTTTTAACCAGTATATTTTTGAAGAAAATGCTACCGTGACCTGGTTTTATACAACTGCATGCAGAAAGTAATGTTTGTTCTATTTAATGAGATATGCAAAAAAGTTAGGATTCATTTGCATAATTTGGTTTTGCTGCCTTAATTTTCTGGGAAACTTCAAAACTGATTCTATAAATTATAAAGATTGCTCAACATAATGTGATTTTTGAGTGTTTTGGCTAAAAAATTTAATTTTTTGCAAGATATTTTAGGATGAAATATGAAGCGGCCATAACAAAGGGCAGACGACTGCCTACTGTCATGGCTGCCTGTAAAATCTAACTAGATTTTAGAGAGTGGACAAAATGAACAAGTGGTTTTAAGGCACTTTCTTGATTAACCTTTTAGAATTAGACATTTTTAAAAAAATATATATGAAATTTGTTATTATTTTACAAATTATGAACCAAAAATCAAAATATGCAAATGAGTAGGTGTGTTTTTGCATAACTCATAAAATCCGAGCAAAAATTATTTTCTGCATGCAGTTACTAAAAATGAGGTATCGACAGCAGTCCCTTATAAAAGATACTGCAAAAGTGTCAAAATTTTAAATATTTTAAGGAATGTTTCTGAGTCACGTGATCATGCAAAGCCTCTATATATCCCGTCTTTCTGTCTGTTTGTGTGTGTATCTGTTGTGTGATATACTTAACCCATCCCGGCCTAGTAATTTAATTTATAGTTCGAATTTTAATATCCTGGTATTTTTAGCTTCTTGCTTATTACTCGGGCTACCTGTGGTAGGCCGAGGTTAGGTTTGGGTTTCCAATCTATCAATCTATCTATCTATCGTCGATGTCGAAAACGTGTAAGCCCGCGTTGTAATCAATCTGCGGTTTTCC